>CAMZMU010000043.1:35951218-36117944 GCA_947311845.1 Poa pratensis
TGTCCGTGGTGGTGTCACGGCAGATGCCATAGGATGGCTTAAGTTGTGGGCTCGCTAGGACGTTGGGGGATCCGGGGAGGGTTTGCGCGCTCACGAAGCACGCATGGAGAACAACCAAGAACTCGCAAGAACAAACAAGAACAAGCAGAACCAAGAAGAAGCAAAGAACACCACGATGTACCCTGCTTCGGGGCCCTCTTGTGGAGGTAACACCCCTACTGCAGCACTAGCCTACTCTCTTTATATCTCAAGTGTTACAAGTACAGAGTGCTCCTTGAGCTGTATGAAGAACAATGGTGAGCTCTAGGAAGAAGATGGAGCTTGGGAAGATACTGCCCCTCTCTCTCGTCGTTGTCTCTTGCCCGTCGTCCGTCCCTCGCACTGGAGGAGTAGCTTACTTATACACTAACCGATTACCATTTTGCCCCGGCTGGAAGTGATAATGGCATGGACAAGAGGAACAGGACAAGCCTCTGCCCCCTGTCAACCAACGGCCGGACTGTCAGGCCTATCTTGCCATTTGGGCAATGGCAGGTGTAGCCCATCGGGTCTATCACATCCTCTTTCCCGAATTGGCCGGTCAGCTCCTAGGTTGCTGCGCTCCCAGGAATCCCGTGACCTGACCTGGCCGTCAAGTCCCTAGCAGGCCTATCTTGCCACTTTGGGCAATGGCAGCCGTAGCCCCCCGGGTCGGTCATATCCTCTTTCCCGAATTGGCCAAGTCAGCGCCTAGGGCCTTGCGACCCGGAAAACCTGCGACTTGACCGGCTGTCTTCTCAGCCTCTGGCAGGAGACCTGCAGACCCGTGAACCTTTCTGACATTACTTGGCCCTTGTGCAATATCCGGATTACCTTATCCGGGTCCTTCCTGACCAACCCGGCTAACTTAACCGGTTTCCTTCCTCTGATTCGGTTAAGCTTTACCGGATCCTCTCTGGCATCTTCTCGCTCTTTAGCTTGATCAAGTGCTAACCGACTCTCACGAGAGATCCGGCCCAAGTGACCCGGCTATATGTTGATCCGGCTAGCTCTTTGCAACACTTAACACCACATCTTTGCCCTACCCGGGGGCAGCCCCCCGACAGTAGTCCCCGAAGCTGGTGCGGTTCTACAGCCTCGGCTGAAGAGCCGTAGCAGGTTAAAAATAAACATCACTAACCGAATCACATCATACAATCTTGTCTCAGGATTTCCCGGGACACTTGGCAGTGAATCTCTGCGCAAAGCCCCATAATCCGGATCTCTGATCTGACATGCCACTGACAGCACCTCATCCGGATTCTCCGGGTACTTGAGTGCATTTGACCAAACGACCGCGTCTTCTCGTTTTCTCCGTTGACCGGCACACAGGATCCGTGCAACTGCTTCCAATTCTATGGCCCAACATGTGCTTGGAACACACGGCCACAGAGGTGGCCACAGAGTTCCAGGATGCAGTTACCGTGCGACGCTCCGAAAACCGTGCAGTAGTGCGCCCGTTACCGCTGGGCGCTATAAATATGGGCGCAGGGGGTTTCCTCTTCTTCTCCGCTCGTTCCCCACTCCGAAAACTTCCATCTGCGCCACCGCCGCCGCCGCAATCTCGCCCTTAACTTGCCGCGCCGGAGACGTTCAACGCACCGGAGGAAAACGACCGGGGCCGCGCACCGTGCCCAGCGCCGCCGTTCTTCATCGAGCTTCTTCCCCGTCGCGTCATCACCGTGAGTTTTCTTTTTCTCGGTCATGGCGAACTCGAGGAGTTCATATCCACGGGAAACTCGCATTTGTTTCTTGTAGATTTATCCGCATATTAGTCCGTCGCCCAGCCTCAGTGCATCTAGTAGATCTCCTGTCTAGATTTTGCACTACACTGCCCTAGTTTTGTTTGCCACCGTATGAGCAGTTCAACCATATTTTTACTCTTGATTTCCTTTCTTTTTTACTGCTGCAGTAGATCTTGTGTAACCCTAGACCTTTGCGGAAGGTGTTTGTGATTGCCACCGAATCACCTTCTCTGCTGAATCCGGCTAGTTTCATCCGGGATAATATTAGCCGAATCACTCTAGATCTGGTTCGATTATACCATTATCCGATTCATTTTGACTCGGCCCTATCCGACCTCTTGCAGGATTGATCCGGATATGGCGAAGCTTCCTCCCGGCAGATGGGAGGGTTCTGATGTGACCAAGGACGATCTGGAATGGCTATTAAGCACCCGCGTATAACCTCTCAAGTTATATGCCGCAAACCGGGGAAGGAACTCGTCCCGGTTCCCGAACCTGGTGAACGTGTGGTGTTTCTAGCGCATTTTGAGCGCGGATTCGGATTGCCGGCGAGTGATTTCTTCCGGGCTTTCCTGGATTTCTTTGGCCTACAGCCTCATCACCTCCCGGCTAATGCCTTCGTCTCTATCGGCTTTTAGCTCCTTTTGCGAGGGCTATCTCGGTGTCTGGCCGACCGTCGATATTTGGGCAAAGTATTTCCACCTCCGCAAACATACTATTCCAGGCACTAAGCCGAAGCTGATGACTGCTTGCGGTCCGGTTAGCATCACGCCAAGGCAGGGATCCATCTTTCCCCGTATCACTGGCCTAGACACTGTCAAAGTGGCAAAGGTCTTTCCTTTATGTGAAGAGTGCAGAAGGCCATGACCCTTAATCTGCCCGAGTTCACGATCGAGCCACCCACAGCCGAATTGAACTTCGGATACAATCCGGCCGAGACTATTGTAGAACTTCAGACTGTACATGAAACTCTGGAGGACTTTCTGAAGAAGGGCCTGGCCTCGATCTGCTCCGGACCTTCATCGGTCGCCGGGTCTGCCCTCTTCAAAGACGTGAACACAAGATATGCCACATGGGTGGTGTGCTAGATCCTACCCGGATCAGCAGGCATGACCTTAGCAAAGTCTCCATCAGGCGACGGGTAAACGCCATTGCCGCCACCGAGATGTCGGATAAATGGCGGTGGGGCGTAAAGCCGTTTTTCCGAGAGCGCCTTCCACCACAGGTTAGTTCACCATTTTCCGAATCTAACCATATTTCTCAAAATGGCATCGGCCTAATCCGGATTTGCCCTGACTTTTCTGTAGCTGTTTGATCGCCAACTTACGAAGATGGAGACCTCTCCACCAAAGAATGGGGACCGGATCTCAGCCCGCCGCGCGAGGACGAAGAAGATCCGGATACGGATGATTATCTGCCTATCCCGCGCGCCAAGCCAGTCCGCAAGGGTAAGCAATCAACTATTCACAACATTCCGACGAGGAAGATGATGATTGCAGGATCTTAGATCCCATCGACGCTATTCCGATTTCATGGTCACCACCTTGTGTTCCAGCCAAACAAGATGCTGAAGGGACATCTCGGAAACGCACTGACGCGCCCGGATCTGATTCCCCTAAAGCCAAGAGAATAAAGAAGTCTGGCTCCAAGTTGAATCGCGTCAAGCCGATGCCTACCACCAAGGGGTAATACTGACTTAACTTCATTTGCTTTCTTCCTCTGTTAACCGAGTCATATCTATCCGAGTTAACTGTTTGCTTTGCTTTATGCAGTGATGTCCTCATCACCGCGCAGACTCATTCATCCATTCTTCTCCCATTCCTCCACTGGATACGGCTGGAAACCCAGTCTCCTGAAAGCACCTCCAGCGCACAACTGCCAATATTCCTCAGCCGACTTTTCATCAGAGCCGGTTATTGACTTGGAGAGTGAGGAAACCTCGGCTCCAATCCGAGATTCAAGTTGGCCACGCCCTCTCAAGGAGCTGGAGAAGGAAAAGGCCAAGACATCGGCTACGTCCTTGCCTAAGCCGGATCCTCGCCCTACTCCCGCAGCGCAAACCCTGCTGAATCAAGAGCAGCAGAAGAAGAAAAAGCAGAAGCAGCAACAGCAACAGCAAGTTTCCGAGAAGCAGCACAAGGAGCCACATCCGAAGCAGACTCCGGGTGCGTCACCGCAACCCAAGCCGACTCAAGGTGCCTCTGGCACAACTCCAACCACCTCGGATAAGCAGGTGGTTGCTAGCAAGAAGGTTTCTGCCGCCCCATCAGCGATTCGATTCGGCCAGTCCCTGTCGAATCCCCGCCCTCCGAGCAGCGATAAGCTCGAGTCCGCCAAGCAATTCATTGAAGCTTGGAATGATGCTGACCTCGCCAAAGATTTTTCTACTTCAGCGCCACATCCGGCTGGGCCTAGTCGGATGTTTCAATCATTACACTCTGTACAGACCTCGGTCACTGAAGCTAACCGGGTGTTTGAGGTAAATTTTTCCGAATCTTGCTTTTATTTCAACATGATCAAATAGTACTATACCCAGTCCCCGAGATTCGGGTCGAACGACTGATACTCCTCCGAGTAAGAAAGTCATTCGGCTTGAATCTCTAAAAAACTTATCATGAATGTTGCCGTAACCGAGGACACCGTGGGACTTCCAGTCCCCGAGTCTCTTTTCCAACTGATTCGGTTAATCTCGGGCCAGTCCCCGAGATTCTTTTGACGCCATTTGCCTGTTTTCTTTCAGGAAACCATGACCGCTCGCGGCAAGCTCTTTAAGCAGCTCGCCCATCAGCATCAGAAGCTCCAAACTTCCTTCGATGGGCTCTGTCTTGAAATGGACAAGAAAGAAGAAGAGCACAAGCGCGCTTTATCCGAGGAAAAATCAGAGTGACTCGGCTCCAGCGAGAGCTTGACCGAGTTGAAAAAGTGAAGAACAAGGTTAAAGGAGAGCGGGATACGCTGAAGCGTGAAAAAGACACAATCCAGAAGGAGCGGGATACTTTCAAAGCCGGACTTGCGGAGCGGGCCAAACTGGACAAGCAAATTCAAACGAACATTGCCGAATCTGAAGCCGAAGTCAAAGCGGCTAAAGAAGAACTGAGTGCTCACAAAGCGGCCAGTGCGAAATGGCTTGCTGCACTTGCTAGCCTTAATGATGACATGGATCGTAAGTTCACCGAATCTCCTCTTTTCTTTCTGCTCTTAACCAATACATATGCTTGTGTTCCTTCTCGCTGAACTCAGTATTAGCTTATTTGTTTGTAGGAGAGTTTACTAGCATCCGGCTTCAAGCCGCCAAGGCTGTGAGAAACGCCCGAGCTGAGAGAGCTAAATTAACCGAGGCTCCCCTACCAGAGACATGGGACATCGAAGATCATATTACAGCACTTAAGGCTCGGATTGCTCCTTTGAAGGATTCCCATATTGGTCTGCTCAATGCAAGTCTCAAGGCTCACCGAATCTTGTTTCCTGAAGCGCGGCAAGTTGTGCCTGTGGAGGAGCTGATCCGAGACCTGGATCAAGCAATGACCCGGTTACAGCAGTGGAGGTCTTCGTCCGCCCGCGCTGGTGCTGACGCAGCTTTGCTATTCATCATGTCCTGGTATGAGCTAATTGATCTTGCCAAAGTGCGCTCATTTCGCGAGGGTTCTCCGTGGGCTACAGACCCTACCCGGATCAAGATCCGTGAAGAAGCCGCCAACTTCATGGCCGAATTTGCACGCACCAAGCATCTTGATCTGGAGGCTCCGGTCTACTCGGATGGAGAAGAAACTGAAGAAGGGAATCGGACGACGCCTCCGCTGAAGAATACGCCGATTCTGAGGGCGAGTCTGATGATTCGGCTAACTCTGCCGAACACGCTCCTATCAAGATCCCAGCTTCTGACTCGGCTAAGAATACCGAAGCAACTCCGGCCCAGACTTCGGAGATACCAGCAACTGATTCGGCAGAGATTACTAAACAAGCTTCAGCTGATCCGGATACCTCCGAATCTGCCCAGCCTTCAAGCTCTCCACGCAAGGTTACCCCTGAAGTTCCTCCATCTGAGCCCATCCTTGCAACCGAGCCCCCTGCAACCGAATCTACTCCAACCGAAGCTCCTGTAACCGAGGCTCGCGCGCCCGAGGTTCCTTCAACCAAAGCTCCTGCCACCGAACCTGCTACAACCGAGTCTGCTGCTTCCTGAAGTAACTTAGTGAAAAAACGTTAAATCCCCGGTATGCCGGGAGCAGATGTAATAGACTATTTTAAGTTCTTTCGAGACTACTTTAAATTTGCTTAACATGATCCGGACGAGGTTTATGTTGGATCATTTTAAACCGAGTCCCCGAGTCTGTTTTCTTGTTTACTATTTTTGCCGAATCTCTGCTCTTGTCTACCTTTTAGGTGTTTGACAGTCGAGTCACAAGATAGGAATCATAGCATACAATACTTGAAACATGCGAGTTGTGGTTTAGAATCATTCAACATAAACGAAAAATAAATAACAGGGGTTAGTAAACGACATGTGCCGAATCGGTTTTGGACCGAGTCCCCGAGTCCATTTTCATGTTTCCCATTTCCTCATCTCTGCTCTTGACTACCATTTTGGTGTTTGTCAGTCGAGTCACGAGATCAACAACACAACATACATTACTTGAATTTTGGGACGAGGTTCAAAGCAATTCGGCACACGAACGGTATGGACAAAACAGTAAAAAACACATGCATGAGTACGAAGCAGTCCCCGAGTCCAGACTCGGATTGCTGCAATTCATTTATGATAAACTGAAATACATACATTGCGCCCTTAGGAGTAAAAGGGTCGAAGCAGAGCTACATTCCAGGTCTCTTAGTTTCTTGTCCGGGTCTGTCCAGGCCATCCTTCCTTGGTTCCTGTGCATCTACAAGGTAGTACGAGTCATTGTGCATAGCCCTGCTCACAATGAAAGGTCCCTCCCATGGAGGTGACAACTTGTGTCGGCCTTTGCTGCGCTGCACCAGCCTTAGCACAAGATCACCCTCATGAAACACTCGAGGGCTGATCTTTCGACTATGATATCGTCGTAGATTCTGCTGGTATATTGCTGTCCGAGATAGAGCCAATTCTCTTGCTTCCTCTAGCAGATCCACTGCATCTTCCCGAGCCTCTTTTGCCTCGGTTTCAGTATACATTGCCACCCTTGGTGCATCATGTTCTATGTCTGTGGGTAGCACAGCTTCTGCCCCATAAACCAGAAAAAATGGCGTATAGCCAGTTGACCGATTCGGCGTGGTCCTTAGACCCCAAGTACTGATGGTATCTCGTCTATCCAGCATCCCGGAGTTTTCAGCAATGGTTCAATGAGACGAGCCTTGATGCCGGCCAACACCAGGCATTTGATCTTTCCACTTGCCCATTAGACTCCGGATGTGCCACCGAGGCTATATCTAGCCGGATTCCCTTATTCATGCAAACCGAGCAAACTCTCCGACAGCAAAGTTTGTGCCGTTATCCGAGATGATGCTATGAGGGTACCGTATCTCAAAATAATTTCTTTCAGAAAGTTACAGCCGAACGACCATCTACTTTCCGGATTGGTTTCACCTCTATCCACTTGGTGAATTATCCACCATCACCAGCATATGTGTCATGTTACCCCTAGCCGGCTTGAAATCTCCCACCATATCTAAACACCACACAGCAAACGGCCAAGTGATAGGAATTGTTTGAGCCGATGCGGGTAAGTGTGTCTGCTTGGCAAACCTTTGGCATCCTTCACATTTTCGGACTATGTCCTCTGCATCCGCTGAGCAGTGGGCCAGTAAAATCCATGCCGGAATACCTTAGCCACCAGGGCTCTTGTACTGCAATGATGTCCACATTCCCTGATGTATCTCAAGGAGCATCTCCTTGCCCTCGGCTGGCTCCACACAACGCTGTAGCACCTCGGTTGCACTCCTCTTGTATAACTCCTTGTTGATGATGGTGTAAGCCTTGGACCTCCTCTGCACTCGCCTAGCTTCGGTTTCATCATTTGGCAAACTCCCCTCCGACATGAACTTCATGATTTCTTCAGCCCATTCCGGTACTGGATGCAAAGGGAATAAGTGCTCATCTACTTCCACTGGTTCGGCCGCCATTATTTCTTCTATCAGCTTCTGCCCATTCCCTAAGATTCGGTTATCACCACCTTCTTCTCTGCTCCTCTTTCCTAAGATCCGGTTAGCAGTCCCCGGGTCTCGCCATGCAGTCCCCGGGTCTTCCCCAATGTACCGACATCAACATTCATAGGGACAGCCTCAGATTCTTGCTTTGGGATAAAAATTGACTCGGAATCAGGCGAAGGTTTGATTGAAGGGACCCTTAGGTGATTCAAGGATATCCCGGGTGGAATTGCATCCCTAGACGACCCGAGTTTTGACAGGACATCAGCAGCTTCGTTCTCCAACCGAGGTATGTGCTTGTACTCGCAGCCTTCAAAAAATCCTGAAATTTTCTGGACATGAAACCGATACAGTGCCATATTGGCATCAAGAGCATCCCAATTTCCAGAAGATTGCTGCACAACTAAATCCGAATCACCAAAACATTCTATTCGGCGGATGCCGATGTCCCTAGCCACATTAAGCCCATGGATCAGTGCCTCATATTCGGCCACATTGTTTGATGCTGAGAAATGAATCTGCAACACATATCGCAATTGATCTTGCTTCGGTGACGTGAGTACCACCCCAGCACCTAATCCGATTTTGGTTTTGGAGCCATCAAAGTGCAAATTGTAATCCGGCTTGGGTGGTCATACTGCATCTCGGCCCAGTCACAAAGGAAATCTGGTAAAGCCTGAGACTTGATAGCATCCCTTCTCTCATAATGCGGGGTGTAAGGAGATACTTCTATTGCCCACTTGGCAACCGGCCAGTCGCATCTTTGCACCCAATGATCTCCGCGATTGGAGCTTCACATACCACGGTAATCGGGTGTTCTTGGAAATAATGTTTCAACTTTTTGGCCGCCAGGTATACACCGTATGTCATCTTCTGGTAGTGAGGATAATTTTGCTTTGAGGTTGAGATCACCTCACTTAAATAGTACACCGGTCTCTGCACGGATTTACCCTCCTCTTCTCGCTCTACCACTATGACCACACTTACGACCCGGTTAGTGGCCGCAATGTAAAGTAGCATTGGCTCATTCGGCAAAGGTGACGCCAGAATTGGTGCAGTGGACAACATCTTTTTTAATTCGTTGAAAGCCGAATCTGCCTGCGGGGTCCACGTGAACCCGGTGCTCTTTTTCATCAACTGATACAAGGGCAAGGCTTTTTCTCCTAGCCGACTCACAAACCGACTCAACGAGGCTAAACACCCGGTGAATTTTTGTACATCTTTTAGACATTAGGCAATTTCATTCTTTCTATGGCTCGGATTTAGCCGGATTCACCTCAATACCTCGGCTCGATACAAGGAAACCGAGCAACTTTCCAGCCGGGACACCAAAGGTGCATTTATCCGGATTCAATTTCAACCGATATTTTCTCAAGTTCACAAATGTTTCCTCGAGATCCTCGAGGAGAGTGTGTTTTTCTTTAGTTTTGATGACGATATCATCGACATACACCTGCACATTTTGCCCATTTGGGAGTGTAAGCATTTCTGCATACATCTCTGATAAGTTGCACCGGCATTTCTCAAACCGAAACACATGACACGATAGCAATACGCCCCGTACGGGGTAATAAAAGCAGTCTTTATTTGATCTTTAGGGTTCAGTGGTATCTGGTGAAAACCAGAGTACGCATCAATAAAAGACAACAACTCACACCCAGCAGTAGAATCGATCACTTGATCAATCCGAGGTAAAGGAAATGGATCCTTCGGGCACGCCTTGTTTAGGTTGGTGAAATCGATGCACATGCGCCACACCTTGACCACCGCTGGTTCGTCCTTCTTCTTCTCTACCAGAACCGGATTGGATATCCAGTCTGGATGCAACACCTCCATAATGAATCCGGCTGCAAGCAACTTAGCCAGCTCATCCAGCACCACTTTTCTTCGATCATCTGAGAGACGCCGAGTCGGTTGCCTCACCGGTTTTACATCCGGCCTGACAAATAAAGAGTGCTCTGCCAACTCCCTCGGAACACCAGGCAGGTCCTTAGCCGACCATGCAAAGATATCCCGATTCTCACGGAGGAAGTGACAGAGCGCGCTTTCCTATTTCTCATCCAGCCCGGCACCAATGATGGCCATGCGCTCCGGGTTCTCCGGGTCAATGGGATCTTCTTTGTCTCCTTGGGCATCTCAAATGTTGCACCTCCATCCGGATTGGTCATAGCCAGCACACCGAGCTGAGCTGACTTCGCCATTGCCACCACCTCATGCATCTTGCTCTTCTCAGCTTGGATCACCAATGATTCGGCTAAGGTGGAACCGATCGTGGCACACTGTATGGCCTTTTGTAATCTCCCGCAACAGTGATAATACCATTCGGGCCTGGCATCTTTATCTTGAGGTAGGCCACATGGGTGGATATCATGAACTTGGCTAACGCAGGCCGGCCAAGTAGAGCATGGTATGGGCTCTCCAAATCTACCACCTCGAACTCGAGACTTTCAAGCCGGTGATTGTCCTTGGTACCAAACAGCACATCTACCCAGATCTTACCCATTGGGGAACAAGACACCCCGGGTACTATACCATGGAAGGTACAACTGCTCTGCTGCAACTGATTCGGCGAAATACCCAACTTGACCATTGTGTCCCGATACATGATGTTTATGGCACTGCCATTGTCAATCAAGACTCGGCTAAACCTCACGTTAAGCTTGGGTCCACCAAAGTCGGATCCACCACTAGTGCATAGTTTCCTGGACTTGGCATAATTCTGGGGTTATCAGCCCTGCTCCAAGTGATCTCCTGCTCGGACCAATTCAGGTATTTTGGGACTGCTGGTATGACTGCATTCACCTCCTTCGCCCTTCGCAGCTGACTTTTCTTGTCAGTTGGCTCGGTCACAAAAACCACATAACTTTGATGAGCCTCCTTGTACTCATTACCGGGGTATCCACCTTGCCGACTCGGACCAGCACCATTGTCATTGCCTCCCATGTTTACCAGGTTAACCGGCTTTGTGGCTGCCGGTCTTGGAGCTCCTGCGTTCACCGGGATTGTATTGGCTCCGGTTAAAGGCATATTCGGCCTGAAATTCGGTCTAGGAGCACCTCTCTGAGGTGGTCCTCTCTGACCCTCCGCCTGAATGCGATGATGCCAGCTACAATTCCGAGTTGAATGATTGGCCGGCTTGCGTGGGTCTGTTGTGTGATAACAGCAAGGCCCGTCCAATCTTGCCTCAAAGGTTAGAGGAGGACTCGATCCATCCCACACCTTCTTTGGCCAGGCACCTTGATTCGGCCTCCAAGCTGGACCCTCAGTCTTTTGTCTCTGACCATCTCCTGCTCCAGGATGGTCCATATTCACTGCAGCCACCTGATCTGAACCGTATCTATAATCCGGATCTCTTCTTTTGTAACCGAATTCATGTCGGTCATTGGGCCTCAATGGTCCTACTCGGTTATTAACCGGTTGCCTCCTGCTTGTTCCCACTGCATCCAATGCGGGCTGTGTCGGATCACCAAGAGCATACGTATCTGCTATCCGGATCGTTTCCGCCAGTGTCTTGGGCATATCCCTCTGGAGCTTCTGCCAGAGCGGGGTGCCATGTCGGCAACCCTGCGCAAACCAAGAAATCGCCTGCTCCTCCACGACACCTTCGCAAGAGTTGCGAATGTTGCTCCACCGAGTTAAGAATTCTCGGTCTGTTTCCCGTTCTTCCTGCTTGCACGCAGCCAGGAGCTGAGGTCGGTTAGGCCTCTTGTAGGTGCTGGAGAAATTACTGTAAAATGCCTCCTCCAAGTCCATCCAAGAGTTGATACTACCCGGCGGTAAGTTGTTCAGCCAAATCCGGGCTGGCCCTTCCAACATGTGCGGGAGATACCGGACCGCCCATCGGCGATTGCCCCCCGCAATGTGCACTGACGATACATAGTCTATCAGCCAATCTTGTGGCTTTGTGTTGCCATTATATGGCTTTGTGCTTCGGCCAAGCTGAAATAACGGCACACTCGGCTCGTTCATGATCCGAGGTCCAAAACATGGAGGACCCGGTGGGCCTTGCTCTTCTAGCTTCTCGGACTGGTAAATTCTATCCAACTTGAGACGCTGATCATCGGATCCAATGCCCGAGGTCCCAGTCTTGATGCAAGTGCATTATCATACGTCTGGTATCCGGCTCGCGCCATAGCCGAATTTCCGTCATCATAGCGGTAACCCGCCTGGCCACCACCTTGCTGTTGCGCTCGCACAATCACTTGCTGCCCAGGAGGACGAGGTGGTTGACCTCGGCCAGCCGAATTGCCCCTTCCAGCTCCCGGGTAACCTCGTCCACCACTGTTTCTACTTTGGCCACCTCTTCCTTGAGCGGCTAGCTGCTTGCCGGCATACTCAGCATCATAGGTCTGCAGCTGCTTGCTCTTACCCGAGTTCACGCTCTGGGCCCGGTCAACTCCGACGTGCGGGGATGACGCCTGCCCCTTGGATCTCTGGCTAACAGCCTTAACCGACACTACTACCGAGAAACACCTGCATCCGGATTAGCTTTCCGGTAAGCCTCATTCTGCCGGTTACACACATCTACTAGCTCATTGACTCTCTCTGCCTGCTTCCGCCAAGCGTCCCCGGTTAGTGTGCTCAACTCGGCTCGCGCTGCCGCTGCAGCCCTAAGATTCTTAGCCGGGGAGCTATACACCGGCTTGCCTGTGCCAGATCTATGACTAGTAGCCTTACTGGAGCTCGATCCTGCAGCTCTAGCTAACTCGTCATTGAGGTCCTTACCCCGGTTACGCAACTCGGCTTTCTTGCGTGAGCGATGCACTACAGGAGTAAAGCCATCGGTGATACCATTGGCAGCATTGTACTCTCTCATATCTCTATCAAAGGCTTGCCTAGACTCCACCACTAACCGGGCTTCTTTTTGCAACCTCAGGCGCTCTGCCTCTAGCTGAGCTACAGTGAGCTCTACATTGCCCCAGGTGCCACTGGCCGAGCTAATTCTCCAGGACATCCTCTAAGGGAGCCTCCCTACTTGACATGCCAAGCGGGCCAACCGGATCTGGTCTCTCCTTTGGGAACTTCGCTGTCCGAGTCGGCTTGCCAACCGGATCAACTGGCGTGGCCAGCTCCTCGGGCATGCTTTTGCTGGCATCTCCTTTGCCAGCTGCTGCACTTGGCCCGGTCATCATCACCTCCACGCTACTCCCGGGGCGAGCGCTACGCCGTCCGAGAGCTGCGCGGAAAGAGGGAGGATCCTCAGCCACGAGCACCTGCGCCGGGTACTCGCGGACAGGCTCGGTGGCGACGTAGGTGACGAAGCTGCCGAGCGTCATGAGGAAACCGTCAGCGGGGAAGGGCTTGTTGGCGAAGCACCCCGCGTTGTCGCTGATGAAGTTGAACTCGCCGATCTTGCAAACGAGCCCAGAGAGGACCCGCTCGCCGGAGCCAGCGACGGTGCCCGTCCGGAAGGAAACCCCAGCCAACGCCACTGCTCGCCCCACGGTGGGCGCCAACTGTCGTGGTGGTGTCACGGCAGATGCCATAGGATGGCTTAAGTTGTGGGCTCGCTAGGACGTTGGGGGATCCGGGGAGGGTTTGCGCGCTCACGAAGCACGCATGGAGAACAACCAAGAACTCGCAAGAACAAACAAGAACAAGCAGAACCAAGAAGAAGCAAAGAACACCACGATGTACCCTGCTTCGGGGCCCTCTTGTGGAGGTAACACCCCTACTGCAGCACTAGCCTACTCTCTTTATATCTCAAGTGTTACAAGTACAGAGTGCTCCTTGAGCTGTATCAAGAACAATGGTGAAAGCTCTAGGAAGAAGATGGAGCTTGGGAAGATACTGCCTCTCTCTCGTCGTTGTCTCTTGCCCGTCGTCCGTCCCTCGCACTGGAGGATAGTAGCTTACTTATACACTAACCGGATTACCATTTTGCCCCCGGCTGGAAGTGATAATGGCATGGACAAGAGGAACAGGACAAGCCTCTGCCCCCTGTCAATCCAACGGCCGGACTGTCAGGCCTATCTTGCCAATTCGGGCAATGGCAGCTGTAGCCCATCGGGTCTAGTCACATCCTCTTTCCCGAATTGGCCGAGTCAGCTCCTAGGTCGCTGCGCTCCCAGGAATCCCGTGACCTGACCTGGCCGTCAAGTCCTTAGCAGGCCTATCTTGCCACTTTGGGCAATGGCAGGCGTAGCCCCCGGGTCTGGGTCATATCCTCTTTCCCGAATTGGCCAAGTCAGCGCCTAGGGCCTTGCGACCCGGAAAACCTGCGACTTGATCCGGCTGTCTTCTCAGCCTCTGGCAGGAGACCTGCAAGACCCGTGAACCTTTCTGACATTACTTGGCCCTTGTGCAATATCCGGATTACCTTATCCGGGTCCTTCCTGACCAACCCGGCTAACTTAACCGGTTTCCTTCCTCTGATTCGGTTAAGCTTTACCGGATCCTCTCTGGCATCTTCTCGCTCTTTAGCTTGATCAAGTGCTAACCGACTCTCAGGAGAGATCCGGCCCAAGTGACCCGGCTATATGTTGATCCGGCTAGCTCTTTGCAACACTTAACACCACATCTTTGCCCTACCCGGGGGCAGCCCCCCGACACACGTGATAGGAATGGTCTTGAGCGCCGAAGCTGGCATGTGCTGCTGCTTGGCGAACCTTTGGCACCCTTCACATTTCCGAACTATATCTTCTGCATCGGCATTGGCGGTGGGCCAATAGAACCCGTGCCGGAACACCTTGGCCACCAGAGCTCTTGTGCTGCAATGATGTCCACATTCTCCTTGGTGGATTTCTAAAAGCATCTCCTTGCCTTCAGCTGGTTCGACACACCTCTGCAACACCTCGGTCACACTTCTCTTGTATAGCTCCTTGTTGATGATGGTGTATCCCTTAGCTCTCCTCTGGATTCTCCTTGCCTCGGTTGTATCACTTGGCAAACTTCCGTCGTTATGAAGTTCATGATCTGCTCCGCCCATTCCGGCACTGGATGCAGAGGAAAAAGCCTCTCATCTATCTCCATTGGTTCGGTCGCCATGATCTCCTTCATGATTTCCTCCACCATTGCTCGGCCAGTCCCCGAGTGTTGGTGCGAAGTCCCCGGGTCAGATCCGAAGCTCCCACCATCCACTCCATAGGAAAAGCTCCATCAGTCCCGGGTACTGCGAAGCAGTCCCCGAGTCCGGCCAAACGCATCCGACGTCTACCTCCATAGGAATAGGCTCAGACTCCGAACTTGGCGGTAAGAAAATTGACTCGGAGTCAGGAGAAGGCTTGATTGAAGGAGTTCTCAAATGGTTCAGCGCTATCCCCGGTGGCACCGGTTCTTTGGATGAACCGAGCTTGGACAATACGTCGGCGGCTTCATTCTCCCCCGAGGTATGTGCTTGTACTCACATCCTTCGAAGAACCCAGACACCTTTTGCACATGAAACCGATACAACTCCATGTTCGCATCCAATGCATCCCAAGTGCCGGTGGATTGATGCACCACCAAAGCTGAATCGCCGAAGCATTCTATACGCCGGACGCCTATCTCCTTTGCCACCTTGAGCCCATGGATCAGGGCCTCATACTCCGCCACGTTGTTCGACGCCGAGAAATGGATTTGCAGCACATACTTCAACTGGTCTTGCTTCGGCGAGGTTAGGACTATGCCGGCACCTAATCCGACCTTGGTCTTGGACCCATCAAAGTGCATCTTCCAATAATTATAGTCCGGCAAGGGCGGCTCATATTGCATCTCGGCCCAATCGCATAAAAAGTCCGGCAGCGCCTGCGACTTGATTGCATCTCGCCTTTCATAATGCGGAGTGTATGGAGATACCTCGATCGCCCATTTGGCAACTCGCCCAGTTGCGTCCTTGCATCCGATGATCTCCGAGATTGGAGCATCACATACCACCGTCATGGGATGCTCTTGGAAGTAATGCTTCAGTTTCTTAACCGCCAGGTATACTCCGTACGTCATCTTCTGGTAGTGGGGGTAGTTTTGCTTCGACGTGGATATCACCTCGCTCAGGTAGTAGATTGGTCTCTGCACCGATTTGCCTCCTTCGTCTCGCTCCACCACCACTGCAACACTTACGACCCGGTTTGTAGCCGCAATGTATATCAACATCGGTTCATTCTGCAAAGGGGATGCCAACACCGGAGCAGTGGACAACATCTTCTTCAGCTCATTGAACGCCGCGTCCGCCTGCGGGGTCCAAGTGAAACTGGTACTTTTCTTCATAAGTTGATACAATGGTAAGGCTTTTTCTCCTAGCCGACTTACAAACCGACTTAAAGATGCAAGGCATCCCGTGAACTTCTGCACATCTTTTAAACAGTTCGGCAACTTCATTCTTTCGATAGCTCGGATCTTAGCCGGGTTAACTTCTATACCTCGGCTCGATACGAGGAAACCGAGCAATTTTCCAGCCGGGACACCAAAGGTGCACTTGTCCGGGTTAAGTTTCAACCGATACTTTCTTAAATTTGCAAATGTCTCTTCGAGGTCTTCGATGAGAGTATGCTTCTTTTTAGTTTTGATAACAATGTCATCGACATACACTTGCACATTCTTGCCCATTTGAGAATGTAAGCACTTCTGCATACACCTTTGATAAGTTGCCCCGGCATTTCTCAAACCGAAACACATGACACGATAGCAATACGCCCCGTACGGGGTAATAAAGGCAGTCTTTATTTGATCATCAGTGTTCAGTGGGATCTGGTGAAAACCAGAATATGCATCAATAAAAGACAACAGCTCACATCCAGCCGTAGAATCGATCACTTGATCAATCCGAGGTAAAGGAAAGGGATCCTTCGGGCACGCCTTGTTCAGGTTGGTGAAGTCAATGCACATGCGCCACACCTTGACTACCGCCGGTTCGTCCTTCTTTTTCTCCACGAGGACTGGATTAGATATCCAGTCCGGATGCAGCACTTCCATGATGAAGCCTGCAGCCAGTAACTTCGCCAGTTCTTCGAGTACCACCTTTCTTCGGTCATCTGAGAGCCGCCGCGTCGGTTGACGCACTGGTTTCACCTCTGGCCGAACAAACAAAGAGTGCTCTGCCAACTCCCTCGGAACACCTGGCAGGTCTTTAGCCGACCATGCAAAAATGTCCCGATTCTCACGGAGGAAGTGACAGAGCGCGCTTTCCTATTTCTCGTCCATGCCAGTACCAATGATGGCGAAACGCTCCGGGTTCTCCGAGTCCAGCGGGATTTTCTTGGTCTCCTTGGGCACCTCGAATGAAGCGCTCATGTCCGGAGTAATTAGTCCGGACATGCCGAGCTGAGTAGACTGCGCCATTGCCACCACCTTCTGAAGTTGCTTCTTCTCCGCCGCGATCACCAAGGACTCGGCTAAACTAGATCCCGCCGAGGCACATTGCATAGCCTTCTTGTAGTCACCAGAAATGGTTATTATTCCCTTGGGCCCCGGCATTTTCATCTTTAGGTAAGCCACATGAGTGGAGATCATGAACTTGGCCAAGGCTGGCCTTCCCAGCAAGGCATGGTAAGGGCTCTGCAAGTCCACAACCTCGAACTCAAGACTTTCAACTCGGCTGTTATCTCGGGTACCAAAACCCACGTCGACCCAAATCTTTCCCATAGGTGCACAAGAGACCCCGGGCACAATACCGTGAAATGTACAGCTGCTAGGCTGCAACTGGTTCGGTGAGTATCCCAGCTTGACCATTGTGTCTCGGTACATGATATTTATGGCACTCCCATTGTCCACCAAGACTCGGGTGAATCTCACATTGTTGGTCGGCCCACAAAACGTCGGATCCACCACCAGTGCATAGTTTCCAGGGCTCGGCATGATCCGAGGTGTATCTTGCCTGCTCCAAGTGATCTCTTGCTCGGACCAGTTCATGTATTTCACCACCGCCGGAGTTACTGCATTCACCTCCTTGGCACGCCTCAGCATACTCTTCTTATCAGTTGACTCAGTCACAAACACCACGTAGCTCTGATGTACTTCCCTATAATCATTACCGGGGTTCTCATACCTCTGATTCTCAAAGGACCACGTTTGGCTTTGGCCGGCACCACCGTTGTTGTTGTTGCCCTGGGCACTCACTGCATTCACCGGTTTCGCCTGCACCGTCTTCTGGTTTTGGGCCGCATGCACCGGGGTTGAATTTGCTCCGGTTAAGCTCTGATTCTGCGCCGCTATGGTCGGCTTATGCTGCTGCTGCGTGTTCGGATATTGAGGTCTACGCCATTGGTTCGGTGGCCCACTCCGGTTTGCCCCAGCTTTCGCCCCTTCTGCAGCGGTTCGGTGATGAAAACTACACTGCAGAGTGGTATGGTTGGGGGTTCTGCCATTCCTGCCATGATAGATACATGGTCCATTCACCAATGACTCGTAAGTCACAGGTGGTCCGGCCTCCTGCCACTGCTTCGCACCACCTCCCTGATTCTGGTTCTGGTTCGGAGTCCACGCCTGACCCTCAGTCTTCGGTTTCTGGGCGCCTCCAGGTCCGGACTGACTTGGGTTTACAGCATTGACTTGGAAATCTGGTTCTCTCCTCTTCTGCCCGAACTCTTGACGGTTATCAAACCTCGGTCCGTTGTTGCGGTTGTTCATCGGATTCCTCCTGTTCCGGGCATTCCCATCCAGCAGAGGCTGCATCGGATCGCCAAGGGCATAGGAATCAGCTATCCGAATCGTCTCGGCCAGAGTCTTTGGCATATCTCTCTGGAGCCTCTGCCACAACATGCTACCATACCGACATCCATCAGCAAACCACGCTATAGCCTGTGCTTCGATAACTCCCTCACAGGAGTTCCGAACATTGCTCCACCGAGTCAAGAATTCTCGGTCAGTCTCATTGTCCTCCTGCTTGCACGCCTGCAAAAGCTGAGGTCGGTTTGGCCTCCTGTAAGTGCTGGCGAAGTTGCTATTGAATGCCTCCTCTAAATCCAGCCAGCAATCGATGCTATTCTCCGGCAGATTGTTCAGCCAGATCCGAGCAGGACCTTCCAACATGTGCGGGAGATACCGGACCGCCCATCGGCGATTGCCCCCGCAATGTATACTGCTGAAACATAATCAGCTAGCCAATCTTGCGGCTTGGTGCTCCCATTGTACGGCCTGGTACTCCGACCCAACTGAAACTGAGACACTGGTGGAGGTGGTTCCTTCATGATCCGAGGTCCAAAACACGCCGGACCAGGAGGGCCTTCCTCCTCCAATTCTCGGACATGTAAATCCGATCTAGCTTGTAGCGCGCATCACCTGTAGGCAACGTCCGAGCTCCGATACGTTCTCCCAATGCACCATCCACTCTATAGAATCCAGCCCGCTCCATGGCTGAATTTCCATCATCATATCGGTCGCCACCTCGACCGACGTTCTTCGGCTGCGGAACATACTCCGGCTCTTGCTGATACTGCCCTGCGGCCGGGGTTGCTGCTGATGCCTCGGGGGCTGAGGTGGTTTACCTCGGCCAGCCGACGCTGCTTGCCCACCGTTCTGATTTCCCTGAGCTGAACGGCCCTTAGCTCGGCTTGCATCACCTGGGCCGGGGTCTCCATTGGCTCGGCTAGCGTTGCCGACCTTTTGCTTCCCAGCTAACACCGGATCGTACACTTGCAGCTGCATCTCCTTGTTCCGACCTGAAGTGACACTCCCGGCACGATCGGCTCCTCCGACGTGTGGAGACGAGGCTTGCCCCTTGGACCCCTGGCTAACTGGCCTAATCGAATGGACCGCCTGCGAACCGCCAAGCCCGGCCTTGCGGAGGGCTTCATTTTGCTTGCTGGCCACATGCACTAACTCATTGAGCCGCTTCTGCTGCTCACGCCATGCATCCCAGTCAACTCCGATAGCCCGGCCCTTACTGCTTCGGCTGCTCTAAGGTTCTTAGCTGGTGAACTATACACCGGCCTACCAGTAGCCGACCTGCTACTTGTTGCCTTACTCGAGCCCGAGACTGCAGCCCTAGCCATCTCCCATAGAGGTCCTTGCCTCGGTTGAGCAGAGCAGCTTTCTTACGCCGCACAACCGGAGTAAAACCATCCTCTATACCATGTGCAGCATTGTACTCCTTCTGCTCCATATCGAACTGCTGCTTAGCCTCGGCCAGCAACCGAGCTTCTCTCAGCACCCTCTGGCGCTCTGCCTCTAACCCGGCCACCGTATGCTCCACACTTGCCTCTACTGCGAGTGGCCGAGCTAACCTATCAACGATAGCTTCTAAGGGAACTTCTTCCCTTGGCATGCCCAACTGCTCATTCTGACTAGGTTTCTCGTACGGAAACTTCGCCGTCCGACCTGATTTCTCAGGCAGCGCGGTTGGCGTCGCCTCCACCTCGGCTAGCGCGACCTTGCCAGCATCTGCCTTGCTAGCTGCAGGCCTGGTACCAGCCATCATCACCTCCACACACACCTCGGAGGGCGAGTGACACGCCGACCCAAAGCCGCCAGGAGAGGAGTTTCGTCGTCCACGAGCACCTGCTCCGGGTACTCGCGAACCACCTCGACAGCAACGTATGTGGGGAAGCTGCCGAGCATCATGAGGAAGCCATCGGTGGGGAAAGGCTTGCCGGCGAAGCACCCCGCATTGTCGCTCACAAAAGCGAACTCGCCGATCTTGGTAACAAGGCCAGAAAGAACACACCAGAGGAGCCCGTCCGGATGGAAACTCCACCCAACGCCTCAATCTGCCCCACGGTGGGCGCCAACTGTCGTGGTGGGATCACGGCAGATGCCATGGGTATGGCTTAGTTGGGGCCGAACGGTCGTTGGGGGAATCCGGGGAGGGTTTATGCACTCAAGACGTGCACAAGCAAGAACACGCAAGAAACCACAAGAACATGAACAAGAAACCAAGAAAGCCAAGAACACAAAAGACACCACGATGTACCCAGGTTCGGGGCCTTCGTGAGGAAGTAAAACCCCTACTCCTGCCTTGCCTCTCTCAATATATCAGTGTGGTTCTCAGGTACAAGGTGCTCCTCGAGCTGTATGTTGCTACCCAAGTGAGAGCTCTAGATGGAAGATGAAACTAACAAGGGGGAAATGAGCTAGGGTTTGTGCCGTCCTCCTCCCTGGAGGTAGAGATGCCGCATATATACACAGGCCGAAGTACATTTTTACCCCTGCCTACAACTGACAATGGCATGGCCAAAAGGTAGAAGACAAGCCTCTGCCTCCTGCCAGCCCAACGGCCGGACTGTCAGGCCAGCCAGGCCTAGCTTTCCTCTTGGTCATACTTCAGTAGCCTGCCGAGGTCTAGCCTGTAGACCTTTCCCGAAATAGCCGAGTCAGCTCCTAGGCCCCCGAGCTTCCGGGAAACCCGTGGACGGACCTCGCCGTCCTCTGAAGCCTCGGGCTACGAGCTCTGCGGCACCCGTGACCTCTCTGACATGCCTCGATCCTTGCTGCCAACCTCGGATAACACTCCTGATCATATACCTCGGTAGAGAATATCTTATTCCTGTGGTAGCTAGCTGACTGCCCCGAGGTTGATACCTCGGAGGATATACCTCGGAATGTATACCTCGGACGTACACCTTACGTCGGATGACGCCTCCTGCGTCCTTGCTCAATCGTTCCCTCGGACAGCTTACTGCCTTAACCTTACATGTCTTTACCTCATCATTACCCTACCCGGGGGTAACCCCCTGACAGTCTATGTGATCGGAGATCCCGTGAATTAGAGTTGGGAGACAAGCTGTTGGTCAGCTGGGAGGAGAGTATCCCTACATTGAATTTACCTCTCCATGAAGATGCAATACTCTCCTAATCTGCATGGCAGGTTGATATTTATCTTAATGTGTTCTAAGTGGCTTATTTAAGCAGAGATGTTGTCCTGCAGAACATCTTTTGAAGAACACACCTATATGAGTCTGATTGTTAAACGTCACAATCTATGAGAGTTGGATGCTCTCTAATAAACTCATGAAAGGCCCTGGAGTATGACGCATAAGCTCCAAACTGCGAGGAAGCCCCACGGCAGCCCTGTATCGGTCCAGACTTTGTGTGAAGCTAGTGCGCAGAAAACTTGTAGTTCAAGCATAGTCCACTATTCAAGTTGCAAGCTAGTGTAATATAAAGTTTTAGGTGGAAGTTCAACTTAACAATCTCCACTATGCACCGGTATATAAACAATGTTCTAGAACATAATGGTGTGATGTGCCAACGAGACTTTGTGGGGGATTGTTGGAATTTGGTGTTGGGCCATAGGCCCATAGCCAATACAAATTCTGAAATTGTCTTTAGCCATTCATGTATGGCAAGGGGTGGGACTAAAGTTTAGTCCCACATTGCTAGTTGGGAGAGAGTTGGAGTGGTTTATAAGGTGAGCTCTTCTACTCCCACTAAGGTGTGAGAAGAGAAGAGGCCCTCGCGCACTCCTCCTCCTCCACCGCCCGCCTCGCCGCGCCGCGCCGCGGGTTGCGGGAATCTCGCCGAGCCGAGCTTATTTTTGCTGTTCAGGAAATTAATCGTGTATTAATTATGAGTCATTAACGGACGCGTTAACACAGCCGTTTCGCTTCTGGTTTTTCTGGATCGTGGCTATGTGCCGACTCGGACGTGGGCTGTGCCCCACGACCTTCCCGAACCGCACTATATAAACGCTCACACGAACCCTAGCCTGCACGAGACACATATGCGTCTGCCTCCTTCCAGAACTTTTCGCCGCCGTCATCATCTTCCTGATCCCATCCTTCGGCGTGCACCGACAGACGGGGCAGTAGGCCTCCGGAACCTCACCTCTCGTAGACCTGTACGGGTGAGGGGCGATCAGGTTTTTGGGGAGCGCTTACGCGCGACTACTGGCAACACGACGTCGTCCGACGACGAGTTCCCCAACGACGACTTCTTCCCGGACGTCAACGACCTCTTCGGCAACCTCAACATGGGCGACAACATCGACGCCGCCAACGCTGCTGCCGCCGCCGCAGCCGCAGCCACTGCCAACGCTTCACCGTATGTGATTCTATCTCTCCTGTTTCAGACTTTGCTAGAATTTCTAGTTCTAGTATTTGTGGTAGATGCTATCGGTTTATCTTGTCTAGATGCGATTTGTTCATCTACTCTGCTAGTCTGCATGATTAGTTTACTTGTTGTTTCTGTAGTCATGATTTATCAATTGCTTATTCGGATTAAATCATATAGTAATTTGCTTATATTTTCAACAGATAAAGGTCGTATTTCTGCGAGGGCCTCTAACTCATCAATAATATTTGATAGTCGGAGTTTTTCTTTCTTAAGCTGCCACGTCATATGACGTGCCCATCCTCCAAGGTGTTTACGCGTAGCGCGTATTTTATTGTTCCACCTTTGGATAGGGTTTTGTCCCGCAACAGGTTTCTCCCACACCTTTTTAACCATCTCAGAGAAGCCCTCACGATGTAGCCAGCCAAGTTCGAACTTGAATTGGCACTTACACTGTGTAGTGGGCGTCCCTGTAGTCAAAAGGATAGGGGCATGATCCGACAATGCCTCAATACGTTGAAGAGCCCGTACTGTGACTAGTGGAAATTTAGATTCCCACTCTGTGTCCATGAGTACATGGTCTACTTTCTCGTATGTTGGCTTAGGAAGGCTATTTGCCCAATTGGAGAAGGTGGTCAGGAAGTGTTTTACCTGGGTCCATGGGTGGCGGCCTAGTCGGAGGATCGGAGCGCCTTAGCATCTCCTGTTGTAAACTTCATTTATGTTTCTTTTTTTCTTTTTTGGCTATGTGCATCTTAATTATGCAGAGGCCGAAAGTGTTATCTGTGCGATTGTATCAACTTGATGTAATTATATGAGATCAATAAAATCTTCCCTTATCTAAAAAAAACAAGCTAGCACAACCATATAACAGAAATTAAATAAAAATGATGTAGGACAGGTCGATGAGAGACTAGTGTAACAACAAACACTCGGTCAGAGCAGAGCCACAGGCTCAGCTTATATTAAGCCGCGAATTAACGCGGAGCACACGACAAACAAACTGCCAAAACGCCAGACTAAGACGCACGCAAGCAAGCAATTAATCGCATGGACACCCATGCAGCGGCAACAAACAAAACAAACCAGATAGAGCAGCAAGAAAGCAAGCAGGCAGCAAAACTAAAATGTAAATCAAGGCATCATAATTTTTGTGTCTTCGGGAGCTTGAGGAAGAACTTCCTTGGGTTCTTCGGCAGGCGCCACTACTTCCTCTGACATCTGAAGCTTGTCGGCCAAGGTCTTGGCCCCCTTGAGGGAGATGACCAGCCAGACGAAGGAGAGGAACTCCCCACCTTCGCCCAGGCTCTTGGCGTGCAGGTAGCCCCTGCACGTGCTGGCGGAGTAGCACAGCATGCCCACCCACACGCGGTACATCAGCTCCCAGCGCGTCTCCTTCGCATCATCAGCGGGCAGATGCATCAGCTCTTGCGCAAGCTCGCATGCGTCGTGGATGAGGATATTTATCGCGATTTTTGATCGCTTTTTTAATGATATCCTCCGCTAGAAATGCCTGCTGTTCAGTGTCGTCCAGCGGTTGCACAGCATGATCGCTCTTTCGGACTAGGTCCTCCAGGTTTTCCATGGCGTGAGTGAAGAGATGCTGCCTGCTGCCGGTCATCAGCATCTCGGGCCGAAAACGAAGCAGGTGGGCCATGTAGTTGGATATTGCCTCTGTGCATATTTCACGAAGCAGCTCGGCGTGGGGAGGCCTACAGCGGAAGTATTTGGGAGGCTTGGCGCGGAAGCAGAGGTCGGTGGCGATGTGCCAGACAAGGACGCTCTCGTCGAATGGTAAGTCACGCAGGCTGCGCCGTATATTTTTTGTAGTGCTTTGGGTTTGGGTGGTGCTGCTGTCGGGTTCGATTTTGGTGGTGCTGCTGCTGTCGGGTTCGATTTTGGTGGTGCTGCTGTCGGGTTCGATTTTGGTGGTGCTGCTGTCGGGTTCGGTTTTGGTGGTGCTGCTGCTGTCGGGTTCGGTTTTGCTGGGGCTGCTGTCGGGTTCGGTTTTGCCCTTATCTAAGTAAGTTTGTAGAGACTTACCGAGAGCCCAGTTGTCTTTGTTGTGGCTCAGGAGCCTGTAGCTGCCGAGGTCGAGGCCTTCTACTTTGCCCTTGAGCAGTTTTGCAAGAACAAATTGTGAAACATTGTTGTACAGATTGTCGCGGTTGGAACTAAAATAGTCCTCCTTGTAGCCGAGCTGGGTGGCACACTTGAGCAGCCACCCGGTTTTAGGCTTCATTCTCCGGAGAACCGAGTTTATGAGGTTGTACCCGGGAAGCGTCTCGCACAATGCTGCAACTTTTGCTTTGATCATGAGCTTGTACACCAGCCTACTGATCAGCACCCCGAAGACATCCAGCACAGCTGTGAAGCACATAAGAATGTATGACATCTTGACATCAGTGACGTTGTACCCCTGCTTGTGGCTCACTGCAAAGAGTGCGATGGCAGCGACGTACAGGGCCGGAACCAGCAACAAATTACAAGCCAAGTATGCAGGAGCGTTGATCACATTAGCTCTAGTGTAGATGAGCTCAAATGCTCGTCGCAGCCAAGGGGTCATTTTTACTTCTGGGCCTAATTGCTTCAGAACTTCCTCCTTATTCTTCTTTTGTTTCTTCACCAGATCATTGGCAACTGCAAGCAGCGACATGTCAGAGAGTATCATCTGGACTTGGTCCATTTCTGACAAGATGGGTGCAGCCTGCTGCGGCATTTCTTTCCAACATTTATACCTATCATCCAACTCAGTGAAACAGGACTCCCATCCAGTAGGCTTTCTTCTTTCTCCTTTTATAATCGATGACACGGCGACCAGTCGATTAATGCTGGCGCTCCTGAGAGCCCATGGCTTCTCGCAGAAATTGATGATCCCATTGATAAAGAGCAAAATTGCTGACAGCAATAACCTCCAATCGCCGTCGCTGGGCCATGACTTGTAGAAGGCGTACAAGGCGACCGTGACCTGGGAGACCAGGGTCACGGTGTGCCGTGTCCAAAGCTCGTTGTCTTCGATGTTGAAGGCAGTAATCTCCTCCCGCCCGCCGAGGTGGACGAGGAGGAGAGGAGCCCATAGGACCTCCAGGGAGCTCGCCTTGCCCCCATACTCACAATACTCACAGCGGCTGCTCGCCCTGGCGTGGCGATTGAAGAGGGTGGCGAGCGCGTAGATCGCCAGGGCGTCGCTACTGATGTACGCCAGCCAGATGGATGCCCTGAACCAGCGCGGGATGGTATACTTGCGCGTGGGGGCAGCCAACAGCAGGAACCACTGAAGGCCCAGGCTGCCAAGGACGAGGATGCGCAGCTGCCACTCGTCCCACCATAGCACAGCACTCCGGATATCCGTCATCTCTCCGGCCCTCTGATCTGTTACTCTCCCCGTGTGTTTGTGCTTGTGTGTGTCGCTACTCGCAACCACTCGAGCTTAGAGATGCATGGTACAAGAAGCTGGAGCCCTTGTTGCAAGCAGGTGCACATGCATGTTTAGCTCGCTGGCCAGTAATAATAGCATACGATCCAGGAAGACTTCACTAATAAGCTAGCTCACTTTAGTTTAATCTGTGAATGATTAGCTTTGAATCAAGCATAAAACAAAAGGAAAAAATCAAAGCCAAAAGAGAAAAAGGATAAATTAAAGATAGTACTACCGTAGGCACTGTACAGCTTTATTACTGTCGCCCGCTACCCTTTGCGTGCCCGTTGTAATATTCCAAGTCCTCACGTGTTAGCAATGACTTTGGCACTTCGCATGTCCCGCATCCACTTTTGTCACTGTCACGGACTTGTCTACAGCTGCCATGTGGGCCCAGGCGTGGCTGAGGCTTTCCAGTGGGGCCGGTTGCTCAGGGAAGCATCTACAAAAGGAGCCCAAGCCAGCGGATGAGATCATTGAAGAACTGAAGAAACGAATGGAGGCGAGCTTCTGCTCGTGGCGATTGAGTCGGTGACTCGATCGATCTATCCTTTTCCCTTTTTTTTTGGAAGCTGTACAGTAGGTTTCCCTACTGCTTATTTTTATTTTTTATTAAATGAAGAGAGTACAAAATGCAATTACAAGTCGACAAGATGTCGACCGAGGGCTGCAAGCCTCGAGCTTCCAAAAACAGCAAAAATCAAATAAAACTGTCCACCCATGGTTGTAAGCCATGATACGCTTTCCTGGTAGCCTTATGGACCAAAAGCTGCAGTTCATCCTTGAGTTTCTTCCTACATCTGTACACGTTGGGCTGGATATTCTTGAATATGTAGTCATTCCTCGTGGTCCAAATAGCCCAAGCAACCAGGATGACGATATCCATGGAAAATGGCTGTGTTATGGCAGCCTTTAAGCTGCTGATAAATTCCTCAATGTTTCTGTTGATAGGCATTTGCCAGGAAGGGCAAAGATACTTCTAGCACAGCTCCGCAAAAGGGCACTCGAAAAAAAGGTGATCACGAGACTCAGGGATGTCACCATTGCACATGACACAGCTGGATGAAGGCATGAAGAAGTTCTTGCGCTGCAGCAAAACCCGGGTGTTTAATCTGTTTTGGACCAGAAGCCAAAAGAAAACTTTGTGCTTTTGTTGACAGCAAGTTTTCCAAATCCACTTTAGCACAGGGCACACAGCAGGTTGTGCCATCATTGAAAAAGATCATCAATAGTCTCCATGAGAACAGCAGCTCTAACTGAGATATCAGTATCTTTAGCCAAGGAAAAAAGATGTGGCCAGCGTTCTTTGAGAGGAGTAGTGTTCCAAGCATCATGCCAAAGCGAAATGGACTGTCCACTGAAGACGGAACAGGTAGCAAACGTCTTATAAGTGGCCAAGGACTTGAGGCAATCGCGCCACCAGAAGGAAACGTCATTTAGCTTGGCTGGGGGCAAATCATTCTGATAGTAAACTTCCCACATAGGTTTACCCACGGCAGATCCTGCCGATTATAAAATTTGTGCACATGTTTCATTAGCAGACACTCATTCTGAACCGAGAGGTTTCCTTTTCCCCTTTCCTCTCCACTGCCGCTGTTATTTCATATTTGAGTTCCTTTGTCTCTAATTTGAGATCAGACTCTATGTTTTGATTTGAGTTGGTGTAGAACTCGAATTGGGAGTGTTCCAGTGTGTTTTGAGGATTGGAGTGCTCGATTCTTCTGGGTTCGTAACAAAATGGTCTCTGGGACAGAAGGGTGCAATTGCTCTGCACTATCTTCCTTGTTGTTGCTGTTTCAGAGTTGGAGAGCAAGTGCCACTTGCTGGTGATCCAGAAAACTGCAATTGAGAAGGATGATTCTGAAGAAATTGGAGAGCAAGTGCATGTTGTTGCTGGTGACCTTCCTGTTTCTACTCCCACTGAGTGTGCAAAGGCTATTATGAGCAAGGCCTGCAATACCTTTAAGATCAAGGTTAACCACATTGGATCTGAGACTGAGAGTATTGAGGCCATGCTTTGGGATCCAGGAGGTTGCAGTGGAATCGGCTTGAGGTCAAGCCAAATCTCAAGGAGGGGAGATTGCCACCGACTTGTCTACAGCTGCCATGTGGGCCCAGGCGTGGTTGAGGCTGTCTAGTGGCACTAGTACAGAAAAGCTATTCTGTGGCGCACCATTTTGCTATTCTGTGGCGCATGGGTGGTGCGCCACAGAATAGTCGCCACTAAATAAGCTATTCTGTGGCGCACCACCTAGTGCGCCACAGAATAAGCTATTCTGTGGCGCACCCAGCCCGTGCGCCACAGAATAGCTTATTCTGTGGCGCGCCCTACCCCGTGCGCCACAGAATTGTTTTTTTGAATTTCAAAAAAATGGCGGCCAGATCTAGATCTGGATTCCCAAAAAATTTCAAAAAAATTCAAAAAAATTGAAAAAATTCACAAAAATCAGAAAATGAATTAATTTGGAAATTCCTATATATTTGAATTTTCTGAACATTTTTAACACTCCTAGTGAATCTCAAATGTTGACTTCCCGCTAGGTCACCCATCCTAGGAGTGCTCCCACCCAAGCACGCTTAACTTCTAAGTTCTATTCACTTCACCTACCATCCTGCTACTCAAGTTCTTATTGATAATAGTATCATATCAACCCTTTTAACCCTTGTGTATGTCTATATATGTGTGTGTAGTTTATGTGTGTTATGTGTATATATATGTTTCAAAAAATTGAAAAAATTCAAAAGTTTGAACAGAAAGTTCAAATAATCCAAAAAAATCAAAAATTTCAAAAAAGTCAAAAAAATTCAAAAAATTCAAAAAATCCCAAAAAATTCAAAAAACTTCAAAAAATCCAAAAACTCAACAAATCCAAAAAAAAATTGATTTTTTTTTTTTTTTTTTTTTTTTTTTTTCATTTTGAAATAACTTTTTTTCCCTTTGGAATTTGGTGGATCTGAGAAAACCCCACCGGGTAAACCCGGGTGGGATCGGGTTCCTTTTTTTCTCTAGTTTTTTTTGACATATTAAACGCATTTTTTCGACGTCGTATGCAAAAGTTATGGCCGTTTTACGTTTTTTTCTGGATTTTGCAAAAAAGGTCAAAATTCATATTTCAAGATTTCTATACGAACTAGACAGTAACACCTAACCACATCTCGAAGGATTTTATTTTAATTTTTTAACATTTTCTTTGAGTGTTTTGAAAACTGAAAAGACGATCCACGGAGGGGGGGTGGGTGTGTGGATCTGTTTTTTAAAAAAATTCTGTGGCGCATGGGGCTTGGTGCGCCACAGAATTTCTGATTTCTGTGGCGCATGGCCTCGTGCGCCACAGAATTTGCATTTCTGTGGCGCACGTGGCCCATGCGCCACAGAAAACCAGAATTCTGTGGCGCATCAGCTTCCATGCGCCACAGAATAGCACTATTCTGTGGCGCACCAGCTTAGGTGCGCCACAGAATAGCAAATTCTGTGGCGCACCAGTTTTGGGTGCGCCACAGAAGCTTATTCTGTAGCGCACGGCCACATGGTGCGCCACAGAATAAGGATCCATAGAATTGGGTTTTCCTACTAGTGTGGGGCCGGTTGCTCAGGGAAGCATCTACAAAAGGAGCCCAAGCCAGCGAGTGAGATCATCGAAGAACTGAAGAAACGAATAGAGGCGAGCTGCTGCTCGTGGCGATTGAGTCGGTGACTCGATCGATCTATTATTTTCCCCTTTCCTCTCCACTGCCGTTGTTATTTCATATTTGAGTTCCTTTGTCTCTAAATTGAGATCAGACTCTATGTTTTGATTTGAGTTGGTCTAGAACTCGAATTGGGAGTGTTCCAGTGTGTGTTTTGAGGATTGGAGTGCTCGATTCTTCTGGGTTCGTAACAAAATGGCATCAGAGCCAGGTTCCACGCTATCTGCAAGCGCCGGCGAGTTCGTCACCGAGCCTCGTGCCATGAGCTACGATGAGGAGTGGGCTGCCATGTCCCAGGAGAAGAAGGCGCGGTGCAAGGAGATGGTGGACCAGATGCTAGCCATGGTAACAAGGATGGCGCGTGGCATGGGAAGCGAGACCTTCCAGCTATCGTCTTCTCCGGTCGGCAACAGCATCACTGGAGAAGCCCCCTCCACCACGTCCCCAACAACACCATCATCGTCACCGACACCCCTCACCTCCGCGCGAGTTGCCGAAGCCGCTCAAGTCGCCGACGACCACTTCCCCTTCGGCGAACCATCTTCTCCGGCCTCTGCTCCAGTTGGGAGCGTCGATCCCGTCCCCGATGTCAAGCACCTCCACCATCCCGCGACCTCAGTGCCTCCGCCCTTCAACGTGGATGCAGGTCCGGTTCCCCGGACGCCGCTCCAATCGCGAGCGGAGCACGAAAGTGGCGTGACGGAGTATGAGGCGACACCTCCATTAGCCGTCGACATCCACTCCACCGAGTCTGTTTCTGACGCCGACGAGGAGCACGCCGTATTCCAAGCCGCCACCGGGGAGGCCGTCCTCGACCTGGTCTTCCTCGACTGCATGGCCACCTCACCGTTCGGCGACGTGGAGCGCAGCGATGTCAAAATCGAGACACCCACCAAGCAGTAGACGAAATGCCTCAACGACTTCGCCGACTTCACCGCGCGCAACAAGCTCAAGGTGTCCATCCACATGCCGCTCGTGGATGAGCTCCATGCACGCGGTGAGCTTCCACGACTAATCACGCTGATCTGCGGCCGAGATTTGGTCGAGCAGACCTAAACGTGGGACCCCGGCGAAGACATCGTGCACGGTGAGTAGAGGCCGTGGGGGCTCGACTGCCAACCCGGCCACCCCTTCGTCGGCAAGAGCCTCGACCTCAACGACCTCGTCTGGCTCTCAGGGGCTCACATCATCGGCATCACGCTCTGCAACTTCTTCAGCGAGCGGCTATGCATCTTCACCGGCTACGGTGGCACCGACGACGCGAACCTGCTGCGGACCAAATTCCTCACACCGATGGACAACACCACCACCGTGGAGATGGACTTGTCCGACGCTGTCACCAACCTCCACCCGCTCGTGAACGCCAACCCGGTCGCCGCCACCCAGCTCCAATTCCTAGCGATGTAGCAACTGCTTGTCGAGCACCTGGAGCTCCGTGGCCGTGCCGTGCTCGTTTTGATAGCCAATCCGGCGCCCTCCCTGGTTTTCAAGTCGCCCAGCATAACAATTGATGGCCGCTGGCAGTGTGTCAAGCTGTCCAGCAAGGGGCTGCTCCTGTGGGTGACGCAGCAGCAGCTGGACATGAAGTTCTGGTCTATGATCAGTGTGCTGCAGTTTCGGGACTTCAGGAGTAGTGAATGCTGCATTGGCCAAGATCAGTCTGCGACTTGTGTTAGTCACTCAATGATCAGAAGCCCTGTGGTTCTGCTTCACTTGCTTGCCGGTGATCAGCTGCTCTATGGTCTGGTTGGTTGTATGGTGGAGAAAAATCAAGCCGTGCTGAAGCTTTTCAACTGCATAGTTGTCACAGGTGAGCTGCTCACAGATCAATCTTTGGGGTTGCTCAACTCTCAGGATGATCATTTTCTCCTCTCTGATTTGTGTTACAGCCCAAAGTTCAAAACAAAACAAAAACGAATAAATTTTTCCACTTTTGTGTTGCATTGCATCATGGCATTCATTTAAATTGCTTAAGTTGAATAAAGCCACACATGGAAAGTTAAAACAAAGGAAGCAAAACTTCCCAAACCTCCAAACTAAATTACATTTGTCACCTTGTCAAAACAAATTATTCTTGAATTTCCAAATTGTCCAGGAAGTGCCAAGAATACATCTTATAAAGATTTGTCAAAAACAAATTCTTGCCAAGCAAGGAAATAAATTTGAGACTTCAAAATGGGTTCAATTCAATTCTATTTTTGAAACCAAGTAAGCTTTCCAAAATTTCAAATTAAAATCATGGGGAGCGTCAATATTATGGTGAGAGTCTCCATGAATATTTTCAATAGTTTTGGAGATGCTTAAATACTCCAAATAAATATATTTTGGAAATTGTCAAAAATAACTTTATTTAAAACCTGTGAACAAAAGTGGTACCAAATATTTTATTTGGAGGAACCAAAATTCCTGGAGCATCTACAGGTTACTGGGAGCCTCCCCAAATTTTGGAATATTAGTTTTACATGTGTTGGTGCCTAAATTTAAATCAGGGAATTGCTGCTGGATCTAAAAGAAAGGAGAGAAGGACCAATCCGTGGTGGAAACAGTTGATCCAGGGGGGTTTTCGCAAGACTACCATCTTCACTGTAGCGACCGCGAGCTGCACGCACCGCACCATCGTCTCGACGCGCCGACCCCGCGCCCAGGCACCCCACGCCCACCTGCCGCGCCATGAGGAGAAGAGGAGGTCCCCACGCCGCGCTGCTCCCCATTCCACGCTCACCTGCTCCCCTTTTCTCTTCTTCATCGAGCTCCCGCGAGCCGCCATGGCCGCCGCCACCCTCGAGCTCGTCGCCGCGGTTTGAGGATTCCCCGAGCGAATCGAAGCCGACCATCGACTCTGCCGCGTCGCGAGCTCCGTCCACGCCAAAGGAATCGACGCGGGACGCCAAAAATCGCCGCCGCCGACCCCGTTTCCCCGCGCAGCCGTCCGAGCTCCGCCGCCGCTCCGCCGGTCGATTTCGCCGCCGTCCGTCCACCTCCGGCGTCGCCGTTGCTTCGCACGGGTTCCTGGTGAGCTGCCCGTCCCGTTGGACCTCCCCATCTTCCCTCCCCCTGCTCTGTGCCTCGCCGTCGTGCGAGATGGACCACGGCCAGCCGCCGTGACCGCGCCGGTGTCGTGCACGGGCACGTCGCCGCACGGCCTCGTGGTCACCCACCCACATGCACACGAGCACGCACCGTCGCCCCGTGGACCTCACCCTGCTCTCCTCCTAGCGCTCCCCGCGCTCTGCATCCTCGCCGTATCCACCGTCGCCGTTTTTCCCTCTGTGCACGCCCGGCCGTGGAGACGGCCTAGCCGGGCTGCAAACCGGGCGCCTCTGGCCCATAGCCGGTCCAGGAGCCGGCCCAGACCGGGCTGTGTGCCGGTGGGCTCTGGAGCCAGGCCGGCTGGCAGGCCGGCCCAACCGGGCCACAGGCCGGCCACACTGTTTTTTTCCTGTTTATTTCTTTTTCATTTCTCCCTCGTTGCACACACTTCCGCTTCCCCCTCCCGCATGTAGGGACATCGAACCCCGATGAGTTACGTGTCCCATCCCTCTCTCTCGAGTTCGAGTGATTAAGTTTTGTTGTTGTTGAAAACAATTTAATTAAAAGAATAAACTTAAAAAGGGAAATTATAAAAATCATAACTCTTTATTGGGACCTCAGAAAATTGTGTTCGATATACCAAAATGTTCGGAAAAGCATGAACTGTCCAAAATCATCGTCATCATGCATCATTGATCCCAATTACAATAATGTGTTCTAGTAGTATTCAAAATCACTAAGTTTAAATATGGGGTTCATTCCAAATAATACCATAAATATAATGGGGACCCCATTTAACTTGTTGATCATGATCAATGCTTTTAGGGTGCATTTAAAATGTCATATCATCATTCTTGTATGCATTGCACAATTGCCATGTGTTGATTGTTGTTCTTGCTTTCCGGTGTTGTTTGCTCTCCGGTAGATCGCGAGTTCGAAGTTGATCAACATTACTCCGACGAGCAGTTTGACTCCTCCGCTCAACAAGGCAAGCGTAATCCCCCCTCTGAGCATGTCTTATCCTATTTTCCGCAAATATTTTCTCCACTATAATATTGCATGCGGTTCTAAATGTCTTTTTGCTTGGATTAGAGTATCCTATAGAATGCATTAAGATTCCGATGCCAATGCCTGTTTTCCCCTCCTATTACCATAGGTTCGCATTGTTGGCCTGATATAATTACTATGCTATGCAAATGCTTAGCCATGCTTAGTTAAATGCCTAGTGGTACTATGGTGGTACATGCTGGAAACAGGTGTTGACTTGTGACAGCGATGTGATGGTGGAAAATTGTGGAGACAGGTAATTAAATGCTTAAAGGTGGGGATGAGAGGCCACTTTGGTATGGTGGTGCTTTGTCTCACTCTCGCCGCCTAGGTGCGAGTTCTTTACCTCTTGAACCAAGAATGAGCGCGCTTCCTTTCGGTGGGGTATATGGAGCCCTCGTCGACCGACTAACTTGGGCGGGACTAGCCAGGGTCCTCTAGTTTGAGCTTCCATTTGCGCGTGCGTGAAGACGGTGGCCAAGACTGAGTTGAGGACAGTGGTGTTTAGGAAAATGAGTGGCCACGGGACAGGGTGCTGGGAGCACTGAACCTGTCTCGTCCTCACTGATGATCCTGGGTTAGCCCTTAACAAGGTAAAGGTTGTAACCGTTCCCACTCAGCCGGCTTTCCCCGGAAGAGAGCTACGTGTAGGCAATGGGCCGGGCGGTACCGAAGGTAAACACAGTGCACCCCTGCAGGGTTAAATCTTTTCGAAAAGCCGTGTCCACGGTTACGGACAACTTGGGAAAGGACGATAAGACCATAGAATAACTTAAACGGAGTGATTAAAAACTGGGTACTAGAGGTACCACTCACGAATGCAAGGTGAGCTTCCTCGAGGGTGATTCGGGGAGGTGCCTTTGATGAACAGGTACTACGAGGGTGATGATGGGTGATGATGAGAAATGTGACGCAAGAGAAAAGAGTTACTTCTTACCCCTTTTCAAATTAATCTGATTAGACGATGCCATGGAGTTATGTCTTTTTAAATAAAATCAGCTTTATGCAAAACAGCCATAAAACTTTGGAAGCCAATCATGGAGCATATATTAGCTCTTAATCTTGCGAGTTCATCGAACTCAACGTCGTTTGCTTATTTCAGGAGAGGACTTCACCGACCTCGAAGGTGGGTTCTTTGTGGACGTCGACGAGTAGTCTGGGGTTCCCAGGTGGCAGCTTGGGACATCTCGGAATAGCTGGCGCTGTGATGTTTATCTGTAGGCCTCTTAGGCCATAATTTGGTTCTTGTTGTTTAGAACAACACACTTCGCTTCCGCATGTTGTAATGTTGGGTCTGTGACCTCTGTTTGTCATTTGCTATCTTTCTCGGTATAAGAGTTGATTTATATATTTTTGTGTCGTAGAGTCTGTGATGTGCCAGTTGTTCCACTAGTCTTGATCTTACTATTATGCTTTGATAGTTGTGCCTGTGTTAAGGCATCAATCGGGTGTTGCGTTGTCTGGAGTGAGGTGTACCCAGCAACGCCTGCCAAAGGTTTTGGCCGGGGATTGGTAAACCCGTAACCTCCGGTTGTATCGCTTAACCGGTGACTCACAGCATCACTGTATAGCAGTCGGGTCAGGGCGCCACAAGTTGGTATCAGAGCAGTACTGCCTGTAGGAAACCCTTCTACTGGTCGATGTTGAGTCTAGTGTTTGTAAAAATAGTTTAACCTAAAAATGAGTTGTGAAAATCATCTTAGGATTCTTTTTACTCCTTATCTGGTTACTCTCTAATCTCGGAGCAATCTTACCTCGATTTGACTTAAATGTTTTACTTCTCACCTGTTACTTCAAATGATTAGGATTTCGGGGTTGGACTTCTCACCTGTTACCCTTAGTGTTATGCGTCCAGTTGCTTCCGCCGCGCTACAATCCGAAGCTTCATGTGCCGAGAAACCATCTGGAGTACGACGAAAATTCCTATCAACTCAGTTGGTTACGAACCCTTGTATTCCTATCAAGTTTAATCTCTTAATCCTTTCTTTTGGGTTTTAACCCAAGGACTTGAACATAAGGTCCCGGATTGTGCCAACTAGTGTGTGTTAAGTTGAGTACTTAACTCTCGCTAGTAGCACATGAAGCTGATCTTCAACCCAAGTCCCTTTTCCGTGGTCTGTGTGGTAAATGGTTGAACCTAAAATTACCGCACCTCCGTTGGCTACTTCACTTCATCTCTTCCTTAGCCTCGCTTTAGGTTCTGTTTTGGAACCCTCGTGGTTACAGCCAGGATTCTTCTAGCACGTCTCCCAACTATGTTCTGGACTCTTCCGCGTCTCTCCTTTTTGGGCATGGTTATCACAATTGAGTAATAACCGGTGCATCTTCAACATCTTAGGATTTTTCCTTGAGCCTTTTTGTTACTCTTGCTCTTCTTTCCGACCCGTGTCTTCCGTTTGACCGTCATGTTCTCACCGTGCATTGGTGTGTTCCGATGCAAGTCACTCTCTTGATCCGTCAAGACTTTCCCGTTTGTCTTGTTAGGAGAAACAAACTCCCGTATCCTGTCCACTTCACGGACCATGTCAAAGTATCGTAATCTTCAGAATGAGGGCCTCGTTTAGCTTTTATTCTGCTCCACCTTAGAGTGTCACACTCTTGGATATCAAAGTATTGTGATAAGTATCATGATCCTCTTGATGAAGTGATGCTCCCCCATTTTGTTACTCTTCGTTCTCCGAGTGACTTGTTACTCCAGAATGATAAAGCGTAAACAATGATGTGGCTATCGGATATTCTCTGCCGTTCTTACTGCGTTGAAATCCAAAGACCTTCCTCGTCCTCCGTAGCATGATTGGTTCTCCGACCAATAAGCTGATTTCGACCGTGTTACCAAGTTCCTTCTCTCCGGTGCCCTTCCTCGGTCAAAGAGCTAGGTTCACGCCAAAACTCCCGAGACCATCTCGTTGTGCCTTGAATGGCATGATTCTCTCTCGAACTTAGAACATCTCGGTGGATCGTGATATTCTGTTGTTCCTTCCAAAAGCCTTGCCAGGTTTTCGCCTGCCCAAGCTCAACATCACGGACAACTCCTTTCTCTAAGAAAAATCGAGCTTAAGAGTAAGCTGGTTCTCTGAACTACTCCTTCCTCCAAGAATTCGTGTTGGATGTCCTGAATGGTTTCTCTGTCTGTTATAGTTCATTCTCAAGTGGATGTCCAGTCTGTTCATGTTGAAACAAGGTGGTATCTCTTGTTTGGATATGCTACCCTCCAAAGCTGTTGATTGAATCAAGCTATCGTCAAATCAAACTCCGACCGACCTACGGGCATGTGTTAATTTGAGCAATGTCTATGCAGTTCATGTGACATATAAGTCGACCATCTTGGAGTAACGAAATAAGTTGGTTGTTGAGTCCATCAACCACCTCTTATGTTCGTCCATGTTCGCGGAGATTTATATGGAATAGCGGGCGTGGCATTGTAAACTTGTTAGCACTAACTTGTGTCGTCCCAAGGCATATGTTTTCGAAGTTAGAAATGACTTTCTCTGGTCCACGTGCAATTGCCGAAAGATGTCGCCGTGGATCTGAGTAAATTGGCTTGTCTCCTCGGAATCATCCCAACTCAATCCCGTGTGTGCCAATCCTATTGGTATGGTAAGTTGTCACCTCCCTTCCTTGAGAAATTTCATCTATGCCACCAAGCCACTAGTGGAACTGTTCAAGAAGGAAAAGGATTACAGAAAAAAATTCTTTTTCATTCTTTGCCGTTCCCCAAGAAGGGCTCATCTGTGTCTCATTGCAAGTAATTCATGTAGGTGCAGATGTCTTCTGACAAGTTGCCCATATGTGGGTTCTGCAATCTCATTCCTTCTTTGGAGTTAGACATCCTAGTCTAGCTCCTGGCGTTCTAGCAAATGTAATCCGTTACCATCCTTTGCAAGGACTTCCTATTCACACCTGTCAAGTTTGAAGTATCTCTACACCTAACCAGATCTGACTCGCAGTCAGAAACGACGGTTGGTGATCCTCTAGAAGCTTGTCTTCGATGTCTAGAACATCAAGAAGTTCTCCTTATCTGTTGTTCCCGGAGTTTCTAAAGTTCTTTTGGTCTATCTTCCCGATCTTTCTCCCGTGGTTTGAAATGATCCTCCGTGAGGAAAGTTCTACTCAAGCCGTATCGGTTTAAGCCACCTCTTCATCTGTTGGAACCTGATTTCAACACTCTTCCTCAGAAATTCTAGACCTTGTGCAAAGTTCATATTCTGATCCATGAGAAACGTTGTCTACCATTTTGGAAACCTCTGTTCACTCTTCCGTTACCTCCACGTGTCTCCTAATCATCACCTCAAGGGATGTCGGAAGTCTTATCCTAGGTTCTACTAGGAGGTACTCCTTCGTTGTAACTTCACCAAGATCCATCTTCCGGTGAGGTTTCCTTCTTTCCAGTGGTGTAGCCGGAGGATGACCATGAAGTGAAGCCGATGAAGATCTCCGCGATGCCTTTGATCAACCTCTTCGAGAAAGAAGCCTCCTGAAGTGATAAGGTCGTGTAGTTCCGTTGTAACCTTCTTCCCTCTTTCCTACTCTTAGAATCTCGGGACGAGATTCCTGTAAGGAGGGTAGAGTTGTAACAGCCCAAAGTTCAAAACAAAACAAAAACGAATAAATTTTTCCACTTTTGTGTTGCATTGCATCATGGCATTCATTTAAATTGCTTAAGTTGAATAAAGCCACACATGGAAAGTTAAAACAAAGGAAGCAAAACTTCCCAAACCTCCAAACTAAATTACATTTGTCACCTTGTCAAAACAAATTATTCTTGAATTTCCAAATTGTCCAGGAAGTGCCAAGAATACATCTTATAAAGATTTGTCAAAAACAAATTCTTGCCAAGCAAGGAAATAAATTTGAGACTTCAAAATGGGTTCAATTCAATTCTATTTTTGAAACCAAGTAAGCTTTCCAAAATTTCAAATTAAAATCATGGGAGCGTCAATATTATGGTGAGAGTCTCCATGAATATTTTCAATAGTTTTGGAGATGCTTAAATACTCCAAATAAATATTTTGGAAATTGTCAAAAATAACTTTATTTAAAACCTGTGAACAAAAGTGGTACCAAATATTTTATTTGGAGGAACCAAAATTCCTGGAGCATCTACAGGTTACTGGGAGCCTCCCCAAATTTTGGAATATTAGTTTACATGTGTTGGTGCCTAAATTTAAATCAGGGAATTGCTGCTGGATCTAAAAGAAAGGAGAGAAGGACCAATCCGTGGTGGAAACAGTTGATCCAGGGGGGTTTTCGCAAGACTACCATCTTCACTGTAGCGACCGCAAGCTGCACGCACCGCACCATCGTCTCGACGCGCCGACCCCGTGCCCAGGCACCCCGCGCCCACCTGCCGCGCCATGAGGAGAAGAGGAGGTCCCCACGCCGCGCTGCTCCCCATTCCACGCTCACCTGCTCCCCTTTTCTCTTCTTCATCGAGCTCCCGCGAGCCGCCATGGCCGCCGCCACCCTCGAGCTCGTCGCCGCGGTTTGAGGATTCCCCGAGCGAATCGAAGCCGACCATCGACTCCGCCGCGTCGCGAGCTCCGTCCACGCCAAAGGAATCGACGCGGGACGCCAAAAATAGCCGCCGCCGACCCCGTTTCCCCGCGCAGCCGTCCGAGCTCCGCCGCCGCTCCGCCGGTCGATTTCGCCGCCGTCCGTCCACCTCCGGCGTCGCCGTTGCTTCGCACGGGTTCCTGGTGAGCTGCCCGTCCCGTTGGACCTCCCCATCTTCCCTCCCCCTGCTCTGTGCCTCGCCGTCGTGCGAGATGGACCACGGCCAGCCGCCGTGACTGCGCCGGTGTCGTGCACGGGCACGTCGCCGCACGGCCTCGTGGTCACCCACCCACATGCACACGAGCATGCACCGTCGCCCCGTGGACCTCACCCTGCTCTCCTCCTAGCGCTCCCCGCGCTCTGCATCCTCGCCGTATCCACCGTCGCCGTTTTTCCCTCTGTGCACGCCCGGCCGTGGAGACGGCCTAGCCGGGCTGCAAACCGGGCGCCTCTGGCCCATAGCCGGTCCAGGAGCCGGCCCAGACCGGGCTGTGTGCCGGTGGGCTCTGGAGCCAGGCCGGCTGGCAGGCCGGCCCAACCGGGCCACAGGCCGGCCACACTGTTTTTTTTCCTGTTTATTTCTTTTTCATTTCTCCCTCGTTGCACACACTTCCGCTTCCCCCTCCCGCATGTAGGGACATCGAACCCCGATGAGTTACGTGTCCCATCCCTCTCTCTCGAGTTCGAGTGATTAAGTTTTGTTGTTGTTGAAAACAATTTAATTAAAAGAATAAACTTAAAAAGGGAAATTATAAAAATCATAACTCTTTATTGGGACCTCAGAAAATTGTGTTCGATATACCAAAATGTTCGGAAAAGCATGAACTGTCCAAAATCATCGTCATCATGCATCATTGATCCCAATTACAATAATGTGTTCTAGTAGTATTCAAAATCACTAAGTTTAAATATGGGGTTCATTCCAAATAATACCATAAATATAATGGGGACCCCATTTAACTTGTTGATCATGATCAATGCTTTTAGGGTGCATTTAAAATGTCATATCATCATTCTTGTATGCATTGCACAATTGCCATGTGTTGATTGTTGTTCTTGCTTTCCGGTGTTGTTTGCTCTCCGGTAGATCGCGAGTTCGAAGTTGATCAACATTACTCCGACGAGCAGTTTGACTCCTCCGCTCAACAAGGCAAGCGTAATCCCCCCTCTGAGCATGTCTTATCCTATTTTCCGCAAATATTTTCTCCACTATAATATTGCATGCGGTTCTAAATGTCTTTTTGCTTGGATTAGAGTATCCTATAGAATGCATTAAGATTCCGATGCCAATGCCTGTTTTCCCCTCCTATTACCATAGGTTCGCATTGTTGGCCTGATATAATTACTATGCTATGCAAATGCTTAGCCATGCTTAGTTAAATGCCTAGTGGTACTATGGTGGTACATGCTGGAAACAGGTGTTGACTTGTGACAGCGATGTGATGGTGGAAAATTGTGGAGACAGGTAATTAAATGCTTAAAGGTGGGGATGAGAGGCCACTTTGGTATGGTGGTGCTTTGTCTCACTCTCGCCGCCTAGGTGCGAGTTCTTTACCTCTTGAACCAAGAATGAGCGCGCTTCCTTTCGGTGGGGTATATGGAGCCCTCGTCGACCGACTAACTTGGGCGGGACTAGCCAGGGTCCTCTAGTTTGAGCTTCCATTTGCGCGTGCGTGAAGACGGTGGCCAAGACTGAGTTGAGGACAGTGGTGTTTAGGAAAATGAGTGGCCACGGGACAGGGTGCTGGGAGCACTGAACCTGTCTCGTCCTCACTGATGATCCTGGGTTAGCCCTTAACAAGGTAAAGGTTGTAACCGTTCCCACTCAGCCGGCTTTCCCCGGAAGAGAGCTACGTGTAGGCAATGGGCCGGGCGGTACCGAAGGTAAACACAGTGCACCCCTGCAGGGTTAAATCTTTTCGAAAAGCCGTGTCCACGGTTACGGACAACTTGGGAAAGGACGATAAGACCATAGAATAACTTTAACGGAGTGATTAAAAACTGGGTACTAGAGGTACCACTCACGAATGCAAGGTGAGCTTCCTCGAGGGTGATTCGGGGAGGTGCCTTTGATGAACAGGTACTACGAGGGTGATGATGGGGTGATGATGAGAAATGTGACGCAAGAGAAAAGAGTTACTTCTTACCCCTTTTCAAATTAATCTGATTAGACGATGCCATGGAGTTATGTCTTTTTAAATAAAATCAGCTTTATGCAAAACAGCCATAAAACTTTGGAAGCCAATCATGGAGCATATATTAGCTCTTAATTTTGCGAGTTCATCGAACTCAACGTCGTTTGCTTATTTTCAGGAGAGGACTTCACCGACCTCGAAGGTGGGTTCTTTGTGGACGTCGACGAGTAGTCTGGGGTTCCCAGGTGGCAGCTTGGGACATCTCGGAATAGCTGGCGCTGTGATGTTTATCTGTAGGCCTCTTAGGCCATAATTTGGTTCTTGTTGTTTAGAACAACACACTTCGCTTCCGCATGTTGTAATGTTGGGTCTGTGACCTCTGTTTGTCATTTGCTATCTTTCTCGGTATAAAGAGTTGATTTATATATTTTGTGTCGTAGAGTCTGTGATGTGCCAGTTGTTCCACAAGTCTTGATCTTACTATTATGCTTTGATAGTTGTGCCTGTGTTAAGGCATCAATCGGGGTGTTGCGTTGTCTGGAGTGAGGTGTACCCAGCAACGCCTGCCAAAGGTTTTGGCCGGGGATTGGTAAACCCGTAACCTCCGGTTGTATCGCTTAACCGGTGACTCACAGCATCACTGTATAGCAGTCGGGTCAGGGCGCCACAATTTGGCTAGGAACCTGGTGCAATTTCATGCATCCAATCAATTCACGATGCCTTGGCCTACTATTGTTCAATGGAGCAAGAGTGCAGTACTTGTGCAGATCCTATTCAAATCAATGCTCTTTGGTAAAATGGACTGGACTGAGACCGATCATCAAGGAAAGCATATGAATAGAGTGGCATTAAGCAACAGGTTGAACATGCTGCAAGTTTGGGCTGTGGATTTGGGCAAATCCTCAATGAGCAAAACTCCAACATCAGGTAATTCCCACATCCTTGTCCTATTGTGTGTCAGCCAGCGTAGTGGATGGATGCAAGACCCTGGCCACCTCCTAAATGAAGATTGTCATCGCGGGCAACTATACCCTGGGAGCTTGCTATCACAGTTGTTGTGCAATCATACTAATGCAGTTGTGCAATCTGGGAGGTGACATGAATGGAGTTGGGTACCGTGGCTGGATGAATTGGCCATGGAAGGGCCTTGGCAGGAAGATGATCAGTGTCTTCTCTTTGGTTGGGCCAGCAACTCAGTGTGTGTTGAATTGGAGCCTTGGCCTACTTGGTACCAGCATCAGTAGGACAGAAGGGTGCAATTGCTCTGCACTATCTTCCTTGTTGTTGCTGTTTCAGAGTTGGAGAGCAAGTGCCACTTGCTGGTGATCCAGAAAACTGCAATTCAGAAGGATGATTCTGAAGAAATTGGAGAGCAAGTTCAGCTTGTTGGTGGTGACCTTCCTGTTTCTACTCCCACTGAGTGTGCAGAGGCTATTAAGAGCAAGGCCTGCAATACCTTTAAGATCTAGGTTAACCACATTGGATCTGAGACTGAGAGTATTGAGGCCATGCCTTGGGATCCAGGAGGTTGCAGTGGAATCGTCTTGGGGACAAGCCGAATCTCAAGGAGGGGAGATTGTCACGGACTTGTCCATAGCTGCCATGTGGGCCCAGGCGTGGCTGAGGCTGTCCAGTGGGGCCGGTTGCTCAGGGAATCATCTACAAAAGGAGCCCAAGCCAGCGGATGAGATCATCGAAGAACTGAAGAAACGAATGGAGGCGAGCTGCTGTTCGTGGCGATTGAGTCGGTGACTCGATCGATCTATCCTTTCCCCTTTCCTCTCCACTGCCGTTGTTATTTCTTATTTGAGTTCCTTTGTCTCTAAATTGAGATCAGACTCTATGTTTTGATTTGAGTTGGTGTAGACACTAGTACAGAAAAGCTTTTCTGTGGCGCACCATTTTTCTATTCTGTGGCGCATGGGTGGTGCGCCACAGAATAGTCGCCACTAAATAAGCTATTCTGTGGCGCACCACCTAGTGCGCCACAGAATAAGCTATTCTGTGGCGCACCCAGCCCGGTGCGCCACAGAATAGCTTATTCTGTGGCGCACCCTACCCCATGCGCCACAGAATTGTTTTTTTGAATTTCAAAAAAATGGCGGCCAGATCTAGATCTGGGTTCCCAAAAAATTTCAAAAAAATTCAAAAAAATTGACAAAAATCAGAAAATGAAATAATTTGGAAATTCCTATATATTTGAATTTTCCGAACATTTTAACACTCCTAGTGAATCTCAAATGTTGACTTCCCGCTAGGTCACCCATCCTAGGAGTGCTCCCACCCAAGCACGCTTAACTTCTAAGTTCTATTCACTTCACCTACCATCCTGCTACTCAAGTTCTTATTGATAATAGTATCATATCAACCCTTTTAACCCTTGTGTATGTCTATATATGTGTGTGTAGTTTATGTGTGTTATGTGTATATATATGTTTCAAAAAATTCAAAAAATTCAAAAGTTTGTACAGAAAGTTCAAATAATCCAAAAAAAATCAAAATTTTCAAAAAAGTCAAAAAAATTCAAAAAATTCAAAAAATCCCAAAAACTTCAAAAAATCCAAAAACTCAACAAATCCAAAAAAATTGAATCTTTTTTTTATTTTTTTTATTTTTTCATTTTGAAATAACTTTTTTTCCCTTTGGAATTTGGAGGATCCGAGAAAACCCCACCGGGTAAACCCTGGTGGGATCGGGTTCCTTTTTTTCTCTAGTTTTTTTTTGACATATTAAACGCATTTTTTCGACGTCGTATGCAAAAGTTATGGCCGTTTTACGTTTTTTTTCTGGATTTTGCAAAAAAGGTCAAAATTCATATTTCAAGATTTCTATACGAACTAGACAGTAACACCTAACCACATCTCGAAGGATTTTATTTTTTGAATTTTTTGACATTTTCTTTGAGTGTTTTGAAAACTGAAAAGGCGATCCATAGGGGGGGGTGTGTGGAGCTGTTTTTAAAAACAATTCTGTGGCGCATGGGGCTTGGTGCGCCATAGAATTTCTGATTTCTGTGGCGCATGGCCTCGTGCGCCACAGAATTTGCATTTCTGTGGCGCACGTGGCCCATGCGCCACAGAAAACCATAATTCTGTGGCGCATCAGCTTCCATGCGCCACAGAATAGCACTATTCTGTGGCGCACCAGCCACATGCGCCACAGAATAGCACTATTCTGTGGCGCACCAGCTTAGGTGCGCCACAGAATAGCAAATTCTGTGGCGCACCAGTTCCGGTGCGCCACAGAATAGCCTTATTCTGTGGCGCACCAGTTTTGGGTGCGCCACAGAAGCTTATTCTGTGGCGCACGGCCACATGGTGCGCCACAGAATAAGGATCCATACAATTGGGTTTTCCTACTAGTGAGAACTCGAATTGGGAGTGTTCCAGTGTGTGTTTTGAGGATTGGAGTGCTCGATTCTTTTGGGTTCATAACAAAATGGTCTCTGGGACAGAAGGGTGCAATTGCTCTGTACTATCTTCCTTGTTGTTGCTGTTTCAGAGTTGGAGAGCAAGTGCCACTTGCTGGTGATCCAGAAAACTGCAATTGAGAAGGATGATTCTGAAGAAATTGGAGAGCAAGTGCATCTTGTTGGTGGTGACCTTCCTGTTTCTACTCCCACTGAGTGTGCAAAGGCTATTAAGAGCAAGGCCTGCAATACCTTTAAGATCAAGGTTAACCACATTGGATCTGAGACTGAGAGTATTGAGGCCATGCTTTGGGATCCAGGAGGTTGTAGTGGAATCGGCTTGAGGTCAAGCCAAATCTCAAGGAGGGGAGATTGTCACGGACTTGTCTACAGCTGCCATGTGGGCCCAGGCGTGGTTGAGGCTGTCCAGTGGGGCCAGTTGCTCAGGGAAGCATCTACAAAAGGAGCTCAAGCCAGCGGGTGAGATCATCGAAGAACTGAAGAAACGAATAGAGGCGAGCTGCTGCTCGTGGCGATTGAGTCAGTGACTCGATCGATCTATCATTTTCCCCTTTCCTCTCCACTGCCGTTGTTATTTCATATTTGAGTTCCTTTGTCTCTAAATTGAGATCAGACTCTATGTTTTGATTTGAGTTGGTGTAGAACTCGAATTGGGAGTGTTCCAGTGTGTGTTTTGAGGATTGGAGTGCTCGATTCTTCTGGGTTCATAACAAAATGGCATCAGAGCCAGGTTCCACGCTATCTGCAAGCGCCGGCGAGTTCGTCACCGAGCCTCGTGCCATGAGCTACGATGAGGAGTGGGCTGCCATGTGCCAGGAGAAGAAGGCGCGGTGCAAGGAGATGGTGGACCAGATGCTAGCCATGGTAACAAGGATGGCGCGTGGCATGGGGAGCGAGACCTTTCAGCTATCGTCTTCTCCGGTCGGCAACAGCATCACTGGTGAAGCCCCCTCCACCACGTCCCTAACAACACCATCATCGTCACCGACACCCCTCACCTCCGCGCGAGTTGCCGAAGCCGCTCAAGTCGCCGGCGACCACTTCCCCTTCGGCGAACCATCTTCTCCGGCCTCTGCTCCAGTTGGGAGCGTCGATCCCGTCCCCGACGTCAAGCACCTCCACCATCCCGCAACCTCAGTGCCTCCACCCTTCAACGTGGATGCAGGTCCGGTTCCCCGGACGCCGCTCCAATCGCGAGCGGAGCACGAGAGTGGCGTGACGGAGTATGAGGTGACACCGCCATCAGCCGTCGACATCCACTCCACCGAGTCTGTTTCTGACGCCGACGAGGAGCACGCCGTGTTCCAATCCGCCACAGGGGAGGCCGTCCTCGACCTGTCTTCCTCGACTGCATGGCCACCTCACCGTTCGGCGACGTGGAGCGCAGCGATGTCAAAACTGAGACACCCACCAAGCAGTTAACGAAATGCCTCAACGACTTCGCCGACTTCACCGCGCACAACAAGCTCAAGGTGTCCATCCACATGCCGCTCGTGGACGAGCTCCATGTAAGCGGTGAGCTTCCACGACTAATCACGCTGATCTGCGGCCGAGATTTGGTCGAGCAGACCTAGACGTGGGACCCCGGTGAAGACATCGTGCACGGTGAGTAGAGGCCGCGGGGGCTCTACTGCCTCCCCGGCCACCCCTTCGCCGGCAAGAGCCTCGACCTCAACGACCTCGTCTGGCTCTCAGGGGCTCACATCATCGGCATCACGCTCTGCAACTTCTTCAGCGAGCGGCTATGCATCTTCACCGGCTACGGTGGCACCGACAACGCGAACCTGATGCGGACCAAATTCCTCACACGATGGACAACACCACCACCGTGGAGATGGACTTGTCCAACGCTGTCACCAACCTCCACCCGCTCGTGAACGCCAACCCGGTCGCCGCCACCCAGCTCCAATTCCTAGCGATGGAGCAACTGCTCGTCGAGCACCTGGAGCTCCATGGCCGTGCCGTGCTTGTTCTGATAGCCAATCCGGCGCCCTCCCTGGTTTTCAAGTCGCCCAGCATAATAATTGATGGACGCTGGCAATGTGTCAAGCTGTCCAGCAAGGGGCTGCTGCTGTGGGTGACGCAGCAGCAGCTGGACATGAAGTTCTGGTCTATGATCAGTGTGCTGCAGTTTCGGGACTTCAGGAGTAGTGAATGCTGCGTTGGCCAAGATCAGTCTGCGACTTGTGTTAGTCACTCAATGATCAGAAGCCCTGTGGTTCTGCTTCACTTGCTTGCCGGTGATCAGCTGCTCTATGGTCTGGTTGGTTGTATGGTGGAGAAAAATCAAGCCGTGCTGAAGCTTTTCAACTGCATAGTTGTCACAGGTGAGCTGCTCACAGATCAATCTTTGGGGTTGCTCAACTCTCAGGATGATCATTTTCTCCTCTCTGATTTGGCTAGCAACCTAGTGCAATTTCATGCATCCAATCAATTCACAAGGCCTTGGCCTACTATTGTTCAATGGAGCAAGAGTGCAGTAGCTGTCCAGATCCTATTCAAATCAATGCTCTTTGGTAAAATGGACTGGACTGAGACCGATCATCAAGGAAAGCATATGAATGGAGTGGCATTAAGCAACAGGTTGAACATGCTGCAAGTTTGGGCTGTGGGAGCTGGGCAAATCCTCAATGAGCAAAACTCCAACATCAGGTACTTCCCACATCCTTGTCCTGTTGTGTGTCAGCCAGCGTAGTGGACGGATGCAAGACCCTGGCCACCTCCTCAAATGAAGATTGTCATCGTGGCAACTATACCTGGGAGCTTGCTATCACAGTTGTTGTGCAATCATACTAATGCAGTTGTGCAATCTGGGAGGTGACATGAATGGAGTTGGGTACCGTGGCTGGATGGAATTGGCCATGGAAGGGCCCTGGCAGGAAGATGATCAGTGTCTTCTCTTTGGTTGGGCCAGCAACTCAGTGTGTGTTGAATTGGAGCCCTGGCCTACTTGGCACCAGCATCAGTAGGACAGAAGGGTGCAATTTCTCTGCACTATCTTCCTTGTTGTTACTGTTTCAGAGTTGGAGACCAAGTGCCACTTGCTGGTGATCCAGAAAACTGCAATTGAGAAGGATGATTCTGAAGAAATTGGAGAGCAAGTGCAGCTTGTTGGTGGTGACCTTCCTGTTTCTACTCCCACTGAGTGTGCAAAGGCTATTAAGAGCAAGGCCTGCAATACCTTTAAGATCAAGGTTAACCACATTGGATCTGAGACTGAGAGTATTGAGGCCATGCTTTGGGATCCAGGAGGTTGCAGTGGAATCGGCTTGGGGACAAGCCGAATCTCAAGGAGGGGAGATTGTCACGGACTTGTCTATAGCTTCCATGTGGGCCCAGGCGTGGCTGAGGCTGTCCAGTGGGGCCGGTTGCTCAGGGAAGCATCTACAAAAGGAGCCCAAGCCAGCGGATGAGATCATCGAAGAACTGAAGAAACGAATGGTGGCGAGCTGCTGTTCGTGGCGATTGAGTCGGTGACTCGATCGATCTATCATTTTCCCCTTTCCTCTCCACTGCCGTTGTTATTTCATATTTGAGTTCCTTTGTCTCTAAATTGAGATCAGACTCTATGTTTTGATTTGAGTTGGTGTAGAACTCGAATTGGGAGTGTTCCAGTGTGTGTTTTGAGGATTGGAGTGCTCGATTCTTCTGGGTTCGTAACAGTCACTAGCTATATTGTTTGCACGGCCCGTTTGGATATGGGGAAATTAAAGGGATAAGATATCCCACTGCGATTGCGAGATGAGGATGGTTTAATCCTAACCCTTCATTCTTTCAGTAGCTTAAATCTTGGCTTTTCGGGTTTTTTCCCAACTCATATCCCAATCTATATCCCAGCCTTTATCCCTCAATCGAAACAGCCCCTCAGAAATAACCATTTGATGCACAACAGGCCGCCTAGCGAGACAAAAAAATTGAGCAGTTGTAAACCCTTCCCGGCATCCCCATTCAACAGACATGTGCACGAGGTGGATTCAGTGTGTTCATCTTCCTTGTACTCTTAAAAATAAGTTACTACAAAAATGTTAGCATGAGAGTAAATATATAATTTCTGCTTCTGCAACACACGACCCAGACTACTTTTCTTTATTTCGTCAGTTTTTTTTTCTTGTTCTGTTTCTTCTTTTTTAAAATTTTGGCTTTCTGTACAAAAGGCTAATGAGGCACGGAACATGAGGCAAATGGATTAACCAATATATGAATGGAGGAGCTGGCTACGAGTGGAATTGCTAGAGGGTTGCTCGGGCGTTGTGAGGGTGTGTGTGTAAGCCAGGAAATTAAAACACGGTCCACGGTACCGTGGGAAAAGGTTACCAAATCGGCTCAGTTGCGAGGGTGTGCGTAGAGCAAAGTTTAAGTACTACAAAAACTATTTTTTGAGACACATAGATTGTCTTTTCACAAGCGGTTCACATGAAAACCCGCCTGAGCAGTCTGCGGCAGCCTGGTGCGGTTTCAGACCGCCTGTGGAAACAAATTTTCACAGGCGGTTGCTTATGTGAACCGCATGTGAAAATGGAATTATTTTCACAGGCGTGAAAATAGAGTTATTTTCACAGGCGGATCATATAAGGAATCACCCCTCCATTTTTACAGACGGTTTACATAAGGAACCACATGTGAAAATGAATGACAGCTTATCTTAAAAAGATCATTACTTTTTTGATACGAAGTCGGATGATGACGAAATTTATATGAAAATTAAAGCCCTTGACGAGATCTAGAACTTTGTAATTGAAAACTTTTTTATTTTAAGTCATTTAGATATTCAAATAATCAGTTGAAATTTCACACATAAGTTCCGCACTTATATATGATATTGTTACCACAAGTCATATTAATGCAAGTAAATTCAAGAACAGTGAGAAGAAAAAGAATACTATCAACTCCAACATCTTCAATAAGATCAACAAGAAGAAAATCAAAGACCCCCACTGTCACAGCAGTGGAACATGTGGTTCCCCTAGTGCTGCCAAAGTGGGTCCACCCCATGTGGGCCCAAGATGAAGATGGACAAGACCAAGACTCAAGTCAAGCTGGCGGGTTCACCGTCAGGACACGCAAGGCCTACGTCGACAAAGGGCTCCGGTCCTGGGGACCTTCCGGGTCCCCGAACCAAGCAAGAAGGCCAGGAAGGACCCGAGAGCCCGAGTTCCCGGCAGGAGGCCAGGCTCCCTCTCGGGTACTTCCCCACGTCCCTGTGGATAAGCACTCCACCTCACCGCGGAAGACTTGGGAAGCAAGGCGAAGGCAGCGCGGGCGGGAAGCACGTCCCGTGGTGGTGTCAGCTCCTGTCCACCCCAAGGCGGACGCTCCCACCTAACCCAAAGGAGACGCTAGGCTGAGGAGAGGCCACGTCTCCCCTAAACTAGATGAGGAGGGTCCTTCACCCCGAAGGTCCCTCGCCCCTCACGTGACCCTGTGGCAACCCCTTAGCCTATAAAAGGAGGACCAAGGCACGGAGGAGGGGAGGGAAGAAGACGAACACAAGGAGAACCAAGCAAACCAGAGCAAGACTAGACTAGGGCTGCGAAGGTAGAGAGGAAGGTGATCTCCTCCGGGTCAGGATCTGTCCTTCTTCTACCTCCAGCCAAAACCCTTCCGGGTACCCCATCCGGGAGGTTCCATTGTAAGCCACACTATGAAGAACCCATCAATCCAGACATGCAGGAGTAGGGCTTTTAGCCTCCGGGCGGCCTGAACCTGGGTAGCTCCTTGTGTCCCTTTGGTTGCATGCTTTGATCGTGGAGAGGAGAGCTTGATCTAGACTCCGCCCAAGAAGACGATTCTCAGCCTCCTTCGCGCCCCGTGCCGAACCTAAAAGGGGGTATCCTATACTCCCGGTGTCCGTGCAACGAGACACGACATCTGGCGCGCCAGGTAGGGGGCGCAAGCGCTGGTTTCATCTTCATCAAGTTCATCGGCAAGTTCTTCGTCAAGCATGCCTCCAAGGAAGAAGGGAGATCCTGCGGCGTCCAAGCCGGTCTCTCCCTCACGCACTCAAGCTTCAGCTGAACGTCGTGCTGCTGGCGCACGGCGGAGCGTCTCTCCGTCCCCGCCTCCCATGGAGAGGGTGGCGCCGGACGAAGTGGACGGTCGCGACAAGGACAACGGCCCTGGCGGAGCGGCGGCTCCAAAGGGCACCACCATGCCTCCTCCTCGCTCGGGGAGAAGAGCGTCTGCAACGGCGGCAAGGAGCCCACCGCTGGAGGAGGGAACCACGGCGTTCGCCCCAGCGGGGATCCACGAGCATCCAAGAGCAAGACCTCCGCGCACTCGCCTTCGGACGTGCAAGCTCGCCATGATGCTCTAGTCGCTGCCAAGGCCCTGATGCAGTTCCCTCCAAGCAGCGGCGATCCCAAGGTCTACCAAGAATGGAGGACTCGCGTCGAGAGGCTCCTCGACTTCGCCGATGGTGGTCCGTGGGTCGAACCCACTCAAGCTCCCACCGTCGACATCCCGGAGCAGCACAAGACAAGACACGTGATCCGCGAGGCCAGCCTCGTGGTGAACGTCAAGCCAAGACGGCGCCTCCTCGCACCGCGCCACCGATGGCTGATCGGCTAAACCGCGATCACGGCGAGGCCATCTCCATCGGGTCGTCTACCTCGCGCAACCCAGATCTTCGTGACGAGCTCAACAGCCGTCAGAACGAGGATATGCGCACCCGCATCGAGCGTCGCCGAGAACGTCACCGCCGGGAAGATCGGGGCATCGACCTCGCCGAAGGCTGCCTCGCCCTCGCCCCGAGTTCCGCCACTTCAACTGGCCCAAGAAATTCAAGATCGACGTTCTCCGCTACGACGGCACCACGAACCCCCGGGACTTTCTGCAGATCTACTCTCTTGCTGCGATGGTTGCCGGGGCCGACGAGGTCATGATGGCCAACTGGTTCCCTTGGCCCTGAAGGGAGATGCCCAGACTTGGCTTCTCAACCTTCCCAAGTGCTCCATCCGTTCCTGGCGGGCACTGAAGGAGCAGTTTCTGGGGGCTTTCCAAGGCGGGTACGAGCGCCCGGGGGCTCCCAGTGATCTCCACGACTTCAAGCAGCTGCCGGGTGAAACTCTCCGCAAGTTCATCCAGCGCTTCACCCAGAAGATGAACACCATCCCGTGCATCAAGGAGGAGTTGGTGATCCAGTCCTTCCACGCCAACGTCCGCAACCCCAAGATGCGCGAGAAGCTGAGCATCCATCGCGTCGAGTCTGCTCGTAAGCTCTGGGAGCTTGCAGATCGGTGCGCTCGAGCTGAAGAAGGAGCCAAGTTCCCCGGGGAGGATGAACCCGAGGACAAGGTCGCTCCAGCCAAGAACAAGAAGCGGGACCCTGGACCCGACAAGCGGATCTTCGTCACCGAGCCTCTTCCGAAGAAGACCAAGCCCGCGCCGACTTCCGAGGAAGAAGGTGAAGGTGATCCCTGGTGCCACATCCATCCAGAAGGCAACCACTTGCTCAAGGACTGCCGCATGCTCAAGAACCTCGCCATCCGGGAGCAACGCCGAGCTGATGGGGTCAGTCAAGACGGTTGCTACAACTGCGGCACTGCCGGGCACATCGCTCGTGACTGTCCCACGGGTCGCCAAGGCGGAGGCGGCCGTGGATGGAACCGAGGCGGTGGCCGCGGGGGCCGTGGAGGAGGACGCGGCGGTCAAGGTGGTCGCGGGTACAACACTCCGGAGGCCGCCCACGGCGGCAACGGGGAAGCTCCGGCTCCCCAAGGAGGCAACGGCGGCAAGTATCAAGAAGTCACTGGAGTTGTCGGGTGCATCCACGGAGGGTCTTCTCTGCCTCCCTCCAACGGCGCCTGCAAGAGACTTGTCCGGGAGCTGAACGCGGTTGCTTCTGCTCCGTCCAAGCCCCTGGACTGGTCTAGTCAAGTCATCACCTTCGACCCAGAAGACCACCCTGCAAACACTGCCGGGGTCGGGACCCTGCCGCTGATCGTGTCGCCCGTCATCCACAACTACAAGGTCACCAAGATGCTGGTCGACGGAGGCTCCAGCCTCAACTTGCTGACGGCGAAGGTCCTGGCTATCCTTCAAATTCCCCTGTCTCGCCTGCAAGACACCGGGTGTTCCAAGGCGTGAACGGAAGTGTTACTCGACCCCTCGGGAAGATCACCCTTCCGGTCACCTTCGGCGACTCCAAGAACTTCCGCACCGAGGAAATCGTCTTCGACATCGCCGACACTCCGCTACCGTACAACGGCATACTTGGCAGACCTGCTCTGGCCAAGTTCATGGCCGTCTCCCACTTCGCCTACAACATGCTGAAGATTCCGGCGCCGTGGGGTGTGATCAAGGTCAAGGCCGACATCGACGATGCTATCTACTGCGTTCACCAGCTGAACCAGACGGTGGCAATCATGGCGGATGTCCCTCAAGGTGTACAGGAGGATGATGATGGGGCTCTCCCCGGGGGCGAAGGGCACCCGGGGGCTCCACATCTACTCCCCCAAGAAGGCGCCATTCCATGGCGATCCGCAGCTGACCAAGAAGGTGGCGCTAACCAGCGACGGAGTTCGCTCCATCACCATCGGCGCCCGCCTCACCGACAAATAGGAAAGCGCGCTCGTCGCCTTCCTTCGGGAAAACTCTGACGTCTTCGCGTGGGAGGCGTCAGGTTTACCCGGCGTTCCAAGGGAGGTGATCGAGCACAAACTGGCGGTCAATCCGGGGGCTCGCCCCGTGAAGCAGGTTCTCCGGAACCAAAGCAAGGAAAAGCTGGAATTCATCATCGCCGAGGTGGACAAGTTGATAGAAGCTGGTGTCATCCGGTCGGTTCCCCACCCAAGCTGGGTGGCCAACCCCGTGGTGGTACCGAAGCCCATGACCTTCAAGTGGAGACTCTGCATCGACTTCACAGACCTGAATAAGGCCTGTCCCAAGGACCCTTTCCCCCTGCCGCGGATCGACATGATCGTGGATTCCACGGCCGGGTGCGAGCTGCTGTGTTTCTTGGACGCCTTCTCCGGGTACCACCAGATCATGATGTCACTCGAGGACCAAGAGAAGACGGCCTTCATCACTCCCAAGGGCTGCTACTGCTACACCCGGATGCCTTTTGGCCTCCGGAACGCCGGCGCTACCTTCCAGCGCGCAATGCAAGCATGCCTTGGGTCACAGCTGGGCCGCAACGTTGAAGCGTACATCGACGACATCGTGGTCAAGACCCGGTACAAGGACTCCCTCATCCAAGACCTGCACGAGACCTTCGAGAACCTCCGCCGGGTCAACTTCAAGCTCAACCCCGACAAGTGCGTGTTCGGGGTCCCCTCCGGCAAGCTGCTGGGTTTCCTGGTCTCTCACCGAGGGATCGAGGCGAATCCGGACAAAATCAAGGCAATCGAGCGCATGGAGGCGCCCCGGCGGGTCAAGGACGTACAGCGCCTCAACGGGTGCATCACTGCACTCGGGCGCTTCATCTCAAGGCTTGGGGAGCGGGCCTTACCGTTCTTCAGGCTGCTCAAGAAGTCAGGCCCCGTGGAGTGGACCTCCGAGGCCGAGGAAGCCCTGCAGTCCCTTAAGCGCTACCTCGCCTCGCCACCAATCCTCGTGGCACCAGAAGAGAAGGAGCCCCTACTACTGTACATTGCTGCCACCAACCAGGTGATCAGCGCTGTGCTTGTGGTAGAGCGTGACGCTCCTCCGAAGAAGTCAAGCAAGATCAAGGGCAAGCGACCCGGGAACTCTCTCCGGGACAACCGTGCAAGAAAAGGCTGCCGGGTGACCAGGGGTCTCACGATCCTGACGTCACTGCAACCTTACCAGACGGTGCGGAGCCCGTCGGGAATGGAGAATCTCCCTCCGACGAGACTTCGCCGGGGGCTACCTCGTCCCCACCCCAAGACGTCGACGTGGAGGAAGCCGAGCCCTCTCAGGACTCGGCGACCCGCAAGGTGCAGCACCCGGTCTACTTCGTCAGCGCAGTGCTGCGCGACGCCCGGGAGCGGTACCCCATGATGCAGAAGCTGCTGCTGGCAATCCTCATTGCCTCCCGCAAGATGAGGCCGTACTTCCAAAGCCATCCCATCACGGTGGTGTCCAAGTACAACCTAAGAAGCCCCCTGGAGAACCCACTTGCCACTGGTCGCATATCATGGTGGGCCATGGAGCTTCAAGGTTTCGGTCTCAAGTTCGAGCACACGGACAACATCAAGAGTCAGGCGCTGGCGGATTTCACGGCCGAGTGGACCGAGACGGCGTTCGACGACCCGGAAGAGGAAACCTGCCTCCCCGGGAAGGAAGATCCTAGCGCCTGGACCATGCACTTCGACGGCTCCTACACCAAGGGGAAAGGAGGTGCTGGGGTTGTCCTAACCTCACCAACCGGGGACCGGCTGAAGTACGTCGTCCAGATGCACTACCAAGGGAACATCTCCAACAACACGGCGGAGTACGAGGGCCTGCTCGCAGGACTTCGTGCTGCCGTCGGCCTCGGCATCAACAAGATCGTCGTCAAGGGTGACTCTCAGTTAGTCATCAAACAAGTGAACAAGGAGTACGCGTGCCCTCAGATGGCACCATACGTTGAAGAGGTCTGGAAGCTGCAGCGGCGCTTCGACAACTTCCGGGCTGTGTACGTCCCACGGGGAGAAAACACGGCCGCGGATGAGCTATCGCAGGTGGCGTCCAAGCAAGAACCAGTGCCTCCCGGGATCTACATCGAGGTCCTCAGGCGACCTTCGATCCACCCGAGAGGCTCGCGACAAGATCTGCGCCGGGGGCTGGCGACCCTTCTACCTCGACAACACGGGTAGCCAGCCCAGAAGCTCAAGACCCGGCAGCCCCTCAGCGGAGGAAGCTATGCTTTCTTTCCGTCGGATGGTGCTACCGGTGGAAGGAACCCACCCACCCTGGGCCCGGGACATCGTCAAGTACATCATGGAGCACGCCCTCCCGGAGGACGATCACGACGCCGAGCGGGTGGCTCGTCAAGCCAAGCTCTACGTCATGATCGACGGCGAGCTCTACCGGCGACGGGACAACGGAGTCAAGCTCCGCTGCATCCCTCAAGAACAAGGCCAAGTACTGCTACGGGACATCCACGAGGGCACATGTTCAAGTCATGTGGCATCAAGATCACTGGCGGGTAAAGTTTTTCGTCACGGGTTCTACTGGCCAACAGTCCTCAGTGATGCGGAGCAGCTAGTCAAGACCTGTGAAGCCTGCCAGTACTATGCGAAGAACATACATCAGCCGGCGCAAGCTCTGCAGCCAATTCCAATCTCCTGGCCGTTCGCGGTCTGGGGGCTGGACATCGTGGGGAAGATACCGAAGTCTGTCGGGGGCCATGAATACCTTTTCGTGGCCATCGACAAGTTCACAAAGTGGGTGGAAGTGATGCCAGTACCAAGACAGACAGCTCAAGCAGCCATCAAGTTCATTGAAGGGATCGTGTACCGCTTCGGAGTACCCAACAGAATCATAACGGACAATGGCTCTCAGTTCACAAGCCGATCCTTCCTCAACTTCTGTGAAGAGCTGGGAATCAAGGTGTGTTTTGCCTCGGTGTCCTACCCAAGGTGCAATGGGCAAGTGGAGCGAGCCAATGCGGAGGTCCTAAAGGGTTTGAAGACCAAGGCCTTTGACAAGTTAGAAGACAAGGGCAAGAACTGGATTGAGCATCTACCAAGTGTCTTGTGGTCCCTCAGAACCACACCAAGCAGAGCCACTCAAGAAACACCATTCTTCCTTGTCTATGGAGCAGAAGCCGTCTTGCCAACAGAGCTCAGGCATGGATCCCCCCGGGTACTTGCCTATGATGAAGACGCACAAGCTGAGAGGAGGATTGATGACATCAACTTCCTGGAAGAGGTGCGGTGTCGAGCTTCCTTACGATCTGCTCGATACCAGCAAGGGCTCCGCCGCTATCATGATCGCCATATCCGTTCACGGGTACTGGAACCCGGAGACCTGGTTCTCCGCAAGAAGCAGAAGCTTGATAACATGAACAAGCTGTCTCCAAGTGGGAAGGACCTTATCGGGTGACGCATACCCTGAGACCCGGAGCTGTTTATCTGGAGGACGAGAAAGGCAGGCCGGAGGGCAACGCCTGGAACATCGAGAATCTCCGGAAATTCTACCCCTGAATACGAACATGAATCGCAGATAGTTCGAGTCAACTAAGCACGCCCAAGGGGCTAGTGTTCTGTATAAGGGTGTAAGAATCGTCGCCAAGGAATAAAAGATAAGTTTTTCAATTCCGTGAGCCTCTCTTGTTGTCGTGAAGTGTGTTATCCGTAACAACCCCCAAGCAGGGGGCTGACATGGTGCCGGTGGCTGACAGGTCGAGCGCGAGTAGCCTATCAGTAGGCGCTGCCACCTGATCGTGCCGTACTGCCGCGGTAAGAAGTGGAACGGGCAGTGCTGTGTTTTAAAGAACCTAAACACAGAAATGCACATTCAACTTTGCTTGCGGGTTGCTCCGGATGAAACACTTTCACGACATGTAAGGGAGGGTCCATTCTTTTCCTACTGAAAGTGTGTTATGTGTAGCGCCTCTCCCGGGACAGGAATGGATGCTGAAGAGCGGCTCAGGAGCTGGATACCCGGGAAGGACAGAGCAGATCAAGGCACGGCAAAAACCAGCTAAGTCTTTGCATGTGCATCTTGCATTCTAGGCATAATATCTCGCTCGGAGTCAATATACCACCAACCTGCGCATGCTTGACAGTTGATGAGAACCTTTGCGGGGGTAATGCGTCCTCCCCGGCGAACGGTCAGATTTCCCTTCTGGCCTAGTACCCGTGGCTGTGGAGTGGACTCCCGGAAGGCATAGTGCTCTTAGGGGTGCTGCTACCGGTAGGCGGTTAGAGTACTTGTCACCTAAGAGATCTCCTCAGAAAACTTGACGGCGCGTTAGTGCAAGGGGAGGTTTGGGAAATGACCCCGGGAGTTGAGCCCTAGGATTGCATTCATCTGAACTTACATTCTGAATTTACAATTCTGATTACATTCAGTCGAAGCTTTCCTGGATACATATCTAGCCTATGCTACTAAGGCCAGCTCAGGCTCCTGGCTGTGCAGATCTGTCTTCTGTTTTATTGCCTGCCGGGTGCACTCTTTTCTTCCGGGGACGCCTGGATGAAAAGATAACACGCGTGCAGGATCTTGTCAGGCGCGTCGAAGAGCTCGACCCCCTTCTGCCGACCAGGGCGCTCCAGGGCCAAAGAGACGGAAGATTCCGTCCGCCAGTTCGCCTACGGACTGACTCTCGGCCTAAAAAGCAGTCCAGGTCAAGATCGAGGTCATCCAAGAAGAAAAGGCGGAAAAACAGAGAAGAGCAAACAGTGAACCTTCATGGCCTCGAGCTCAGCCACAACCAAGGACAGCTCCGGAATACCGGCAGTCCTTTCCTTCAGGATGGACCACAGGTGCGCCCTCCTCACTGCCCTAATCCTTGCCTCTTCTTGGGCAACAGGACCAGAGACAGCCGCCAGGCGAGCGACATTCTGGGCAGCAGAAGAACGGGACGCAACCTCGCCATCAGTGGCTCGGGCTCCAGCTTCGCTGGGTGCCTCCGCCGCTCCTCGGAAGACGGACTCCGCCGTCGACACGTCGGACAAGGCCCTCTCTGCTTCGCCGACATTGTTCTGCGGGCGTGGAGAGGCAAAGGAAGAAGAGGAGCGGAGCAAGGCGAGAAGATGTGTCAAGGGGTTGGAGTCTGGAGGTCTTTTATAGGCCTCCCACGCTCCACCTACCCCTTGCGCTACGGCTGCTGCAGTAATGGGAGCGCGTTTTGCAAAAAACTCGTTCTCATTCACACGGACGCGACACGAAGACAAGGAGGAAACAAGATCTTCTTCATTTACAAGGACTACAAGGGGACGATCTTTTTTACAACAAAAAGGTTGGCTCCCGTCGAGCAAGGAGCACCGCCGTACAATGGAAGACGCTACTTCCAGAAGTACGTCGTCAAGGCCGCCAGGAGGAGGTCAACGAGATCTCCATGGCGCCCGTCCGAAGCTCCTCGCCTTCAGGAAGACGAGCTCCCCTCGACCTTGATGTCAGATGAGTTTTCCTCATCTTCATCCTCGTCGTAGGAGCTCGAACTGCCGCTGCTGCTCTCCATGCAGCACTCCACGCGTCCGCCATCGACACCGAAGATCTTCACGGAGAGCGTCGCATCTCCGTCGTACCGGAACACCAAGCATTGCCCCCGGACAGGCGGCGGGCACGGGAGAACGACTTCCACCCCGGACCCAGAAGCATGGCGCCTTCAGTGGTGCGCTCCGCCATGGCCCAGGAGGGGCCATTGGGGCAGCCTTCCACTTGCAGCCAGAAGCCGGAGGGTCCGATGTCCTCCGTCGCCATCGCGAAGGAATCCGGCAGGAGAAGCCGGCTGCGAGGCCTGCGGTTCAGATCCACGATGAACTCGAACGGCGCGAAGCTGGTATGAACCATGCTCCTAGGAGGGGGAGCAGCGGTGCCGCGGCCTCCACGGCCGCCGCGACCGCGAATCCCACGACCTCGCGGAACAGCTCGACCACGAGTGGAGGGGCCACTCTCCGCAGCAGCTGAAGAAGAACGAGGGCGCCCAACTCCTCTCCTCGCTCTCGCCATTGGCGCTGGCAGCTTGTGGGGAGGCCTGGAGTTGGACTGAGGAAGAAGATGAACGAAAGAGCCAGGGGTGCGCCTCGCTTTTATAGCCACGGCGGCGCCTCTGTCAGCGTCTCCTCGGTTCTTCCGTTTGGGAATCGAGGGGGCCCCGCAGTTACTCCCCCAAGCGGAGTAACTCCAAGACCTTCAAGGCCATCAATGAAGCAGAGCAAGGAAGACCAGGTGCCCGGGGACCCACTTTGACCTATCTTTAGGCCATGGCCCCGGCAGCTGGAGCAAGAGCCGCCGGGACCATGCCCGGGGGCTACTGTCGCAGCAGTGGAACATGGGGTTCCCCTAGTACTGCCAAAGTGGGTCCACCCCATGTGGGCCCAAGATGAAGATGGACAAGACCAAGACTCAAGTCAAGCTGGCGGGTTCACCGTCAGACACGCAAGGCCTACGTCGACAAAGGGCTCCGGTCCTGGGGACCTGCCGGGTCCCCGAACCAAGCAAGAAGGCCAGGAAGGACCCGAGAGCCCGAGTTCCCGGCAGGAGGCCAGGCTCCCTCTCGGGTACTTCCCCACGTCCCTGTGGATAAGCACTCCACCTCACCGCGGAAGACTTGGGAAGCAAGGCGAAGGCAGCGCGGGCGGGAAGCACGTCCCGTGGTGGTGTCAGCTCCTGTCCACCCCAAGGCGGACGCTCCCACCTAACCCAAAGGAGACGCTAGGCTGAGGAGAGGCCACGTCTCCTCCTAAACTAGATGAGGAGGGTCCTTCACCCCGAAGGTCCCTCCGCCCCTCACGTGACCCTGTGGCAACCCCTTAGCCTATAAAAGGAGGACCAAGGCACGGAGGAGGGGAGGAGACGAACACAAGGAGAACCAAGCACTAGAACCAGAGCAAGACTAGACTAGGGCTGCGAAGGTAGAGGGAAGGTGATCTCCTCCGGGTCAGGATCTGTCCTTCTTCTACCTCCAGCCAAAACCCTTCCGGGTACCCCATCCGGGAGGTTCCATTGTAAGCCACACTATGAAGAACCCATCAATCCAGACATGCAGGAGTAGGGCTTTTAGCCTCCGGGCGGCCTGAACCTGGGTAGCTCCTTGTGTCCCTTTGGTTGCATGCTTTGATCGTGGAGAGAGAGCTTGATCTAGACTCCGCCCAAGAAGACGATTCTCAGCCTCCTTCGCGCCCCGTGCCGAACCTAAAAGGGGGTATCCTATACTCCCGGTGTCCGTGCATCGAGACACGACACCCACTATCAATAACAAGACTTCGCTTATAGAAGTTCTTGTGATAACAATAGCATATGCACTCCTTTTGATCAATATCCTATGTCTAAAGCTTCAAATGATTATTCGGATATCTAAATGATTTCAAATGAAAAAGTGTTCAACTACAAAGTTGCAGATCTCGTTCAGGGCTACAATTTTCATATAAAATTTGTCCATATCTGAATTAGTATGAAAAAGTTATGAATTTTTTAAGATAAGTCATCATCCATTTTTTATTTTTATTTTATTTTTCTCTTATTTTTTTATCACCTCAGCAGCACTAGAATAGGAACCATTATACATTTCTGCTCAAGTTTGATGTAAAGGGTGACGGCTATGGAGAAAAATGTGTGCTCCGAAAACGGTGCAGAAACTTCCGGGGGCGAGAACGGAGTTGGGGAGAAACATATGTAACTTTTTCTGTAAATGTCCATAGAGTAAAAAAAAAAACGTCGAAATCGGAGTCCGTATACAAAAGTTATGCCCATTTTATCAAAGACGAGATATTTTATCTTTTAACCTTTTGTGCTGAAGGTTTCCACGGGCGGTTCACTTAAGAAACCACCTGTGAAAACTTCCTTAAGTGAACCGCCAGTGGAAACTTTCGGCACAAAAGCTTAACAGGATAAAATATCCCAATACAATCACAGGTGCTTCATAGGTGAGGCGGTAAGGAGATTCGTGCGTGAGCGGAGGTCTCAGGTTCGATTCCCACCAAACGCAAATGTTGAGAACAATGTAAAAAATAGTGTGAGTTGCGACGGCACGGTCGCGAGGGTTCCTCGGGTAAAAAAATAAATATATTTTTTTCCCTTTTTTGGACCAAAAAAACGTCGATTTGGGGACCGATTATCACAGGCGGTTCACTTAAGGAACCGCATGTGGAAATATGTTTTCACAGGTGGTTCCTTAAGAGAATCGCCTGTGCGCCTGTGGAAATTGTCCATTTCCACAGGTCTTCGATCACAGGGGATTCGATAAACACCTGTAAAAACAGATTATGACCCGTCTCTGTAAATAGGTTTTGTAGTAGTGTTTTTAGATGGCTAATGACTTGGCATGGCAATGTGTTGTTATATATTCATGAGATGATTTATTACCACATATAGTTCTTACACACTACTACATAAATAATTTAGTGGAGTGTCCCTATACAGACGGTTACTGTAGAGCAGTCCATACAAAGGTTATCACAGACGGTTCTAGTCCATACAAAGGTTATCACAGACGGTTCTAAATGAGAACCGTCTGTGATAACGACGAGGCGCCTCCTGAAGTGATAAAACGAATATCACAGACAGCTCCAAACAGGAACCGTCTGTACTATTATCACAGACGGATCGTATTTGGAGCTGTCTGTGATATTCATTTCATTACAGACAGCTCTTAATACGAGCCGTTCGTAAAATTAATACAGACGGCTCTAAACACGAGCCGTCTGAGAAAAATAGTCGGGGGAGGTGGACATTGAAACTTGCCTTCCTGCCTACGATCACCACTGAGGGAACCTCCGGTGTTTCCCTCGCCCTCCGGAAGCGACGGATCGACGTTCCCTAAAGGATCACGCATGCAATGCATAAGAATGGGTGCAAATGCAAATAAATGATAACATATACGCACCAAGGTAGTAGACGAGTACCGAGGCACGGTTACTGCCTCACAAGAACACGAGAACCTAAAGAAACCCGAGCCCGAGGCAACCCCGGCGACTAAAGTAGCACTCGCGACAAAATTGTACTCACCGGACCGGTGAGTGCAAACCCCTAAGCACCGGAACATCCGGTGGACACTAAACCCTAAACCTTTAGTGTTTAGCTAAACTCCGGTGAAGACCCTCCGGTGCTCACAACCCGAGCACTAGACTGTCCGGTTAGTGTAACAGTTCCTCGGAAACAGTACTTGGCGCTCACTGGAAATATGCTCCGGTGACCAGATTATCATCACCGGACTATCCGGCAAGCACAAAGCACCCGGGACCCTTTTACTACCCTCTCTGGACTCAATGCTCCGGCGACCTTAACCACCCAACACGGAACATCCGGTGAGTGTAAATCCCCGAGACTCAGTTGTGGACCCACCAGTCAGATATTCCGGCGCCCTAACCACTTATCGCCGGAACATCCGGTGGGTAGAAATGCATCTGGTGCACAGTAGCTGCACATCTTTGTATTAAGTAGGGATTAGTAATAAAACGTAATGCATACAACGGCCTTAGAATAGGCCTGATCTCAAGCTTACAGTTTAGCGATTACAGAGGCACTAAAACAACCTATCAGCGCAGGAGCAACCTTAGGTAGCGTATCCTAGAGTTTGCAGCCGCTCTCTCAGAATGCCAAGGCAACAGGTGATGTCCTCCCTGATAAGTGCCACCAGGGTGTCCGGGGAAGCTCGATAGTTGTTGAAGACAATGTTGTTCCTTGACAGCCACAATCTCCAACAAACCAGGAGAGTGAGGGAATCAAAGCCTCTTCTGCAAGCACTGTCCACCCTCGCCTGGAGTTGTTTCCACCAGTCCAATATTGGGGTGTCCCACAGAGGGGTGTGGTTGCCCAGCACTTGCCACCATACTTGGGGTAGGAATCGGTAACGTCCTAAGAGGGGGTGAATTAGGACACTTAAAAACTAGGCTCAACCTAATTGGCTCCAAAAACTACATAAGATAAACCTATATTAAATTCTATCTAAATGTGCTCTAGGTTTATCTAGTCTGTCTATTCTACCGCACAAAGAGTTTTGCAACCTGTAGCCAATCGTAGCAAACTACTCTAGAAAGGTAAATGCACAAAAGTAGATTGCAAGTATATAAATGCGGAAACGTAAAGACGGTACAAAAAGCAAACTCGGCACAAGAGATTTTTATCCCGTGGTATCGATGGCAAGAATGCCACCCCTAGTCCACGTTGGAGCTCCACAAAGGATATGCTCCCGGTCGGCACTCCGGTCATGACTCTTGAGCCTTTGAGCCACCTAAGGCAAGGCCTCAAACCGGATGAGCCACCAAGCCACCAAGGCAAGGCCTCACCACGAGCTTCTCTTCCGGTTCCTTGCTGCCGTGATCACTTCAGAGCTTGAGTCACCAAGATAATGGTCTCCGCGTCCCCGTACACGTGTCTTGTCGCCGCTCCACAACAATTCGGCGGGTCAACAAAGTTACCGGCAAGTCACCAAGACTCCAAGGCGCCGGTGTACCTCTTGGTACAAGCTTGGATGACTCTTGATCCACTCTCAAGACCGCAGCCCGTAGCTACAACTCTCTCTAGGCCTATAAGCACTAATCACTCTCTAATGGTATGCTTAATCGCCTTATATGATCACTTAAGCACTTTGGTGGCTTGGATGTCTTCTCAAGTGTGTATAGGCTTCCTCTAGACTCCAGCAGCATGCCACACCTTCAAATGACTGAGTGAAGGGGTATTTATAGCCTCAAACCCGCGCACTAGCTGTTAAGCCAACGGTCACATAAATCCTTAACACCAGATGTTCCGGTGATCTGTTTTCCTGATCACCGGACCTTCCAGTGAGGTCTCCGATCCAAACTAGCCGTTGGTCCACCTGCACTAGCCGTTGGACTGAAAAGCTCCGGTGCGCTTGCTCTTCATCGCTGATCCTTCCGGTGGGTTGAGCTTCCTTCTATCCCGATTGAACCCTTCTCTAGAAATATACTCTGGCGCATACAACATATATCACCGGACCTTCCGGTGCTTTGAACTTAGCCATCCGAGCCACTTCATAACTCTCTGCAAGAAATACTCCATTGATATCCTCCGGTGAGCACCAGACCTTCTGGTGCCTTCAATTTCTTCTAACTTGGTACACATTGCTCCGGTGTTGTTAATCCGATGCATTCAACTCATGCACCGGACCTTCCGGTGAAGCCTTCTTCTTCTGCCTTCATCTTCTGCCAGTATTGCTCCGGTGCTCATTGCCTCTTGATCACCAGACCTTCCGGTAAGGCTAACTGCCTCTGCTGCAAATACTCCGGCGCTTGCAATCCTCTCATCACTGGATCTTCCGGTGCGTGCCATCTGTCTGAGACTTGTCCATTTTGTGAGTTCTTTGACTCGGCTTCGGTGGCTTCTTCATTTATAGCATCCATGAGACCTACTAAAGTATACACTTGGCAAACATATTAGTCCCATTGACTATGTTGTCATTAATCACCAAAATCACATACCCTTATGTAAATTAGGCATTCAACCTAAAGGCATGTTTCCTACAATCTCCCCCTTTTTGGTGATTGATGACAACACAACCAAAGCAAGTGGCAAATAAAAGATACCAAATGTAAACCAATTGTAAAAGGCAAAAAAAACCTTACCACATTGCTTGGATGCATGTTTTACCATTAAGTCCCCCTTTGTTGTGGCTCCCCCTTTCTCCATCGCCACTATCTCCCTTGGTCGACCCATGCAAGAGCATCCCCCCTTAATCAATCTAGATGGCTCAAGTTGCTTCTTGTTCATTCTTCTCCTCCTTTGCCAACACTTGCAACTTGATACAAATTGTTGAATTGCTTCCTCTTGCTTCCTCATTGCTTCCTCTTTCTTTGGTCACCATAATTCTCCTCTTTTGTCAACAATCTCTCAAAAAGGGTTATAAAAACATGTTGAACTCAAGGAAGAGCATTAGAGCACATGAGAAAGAGCTTCATAATTCATGATACCAATTGTAGACAATGATACCAATTGTAGGAATACAAAGATACCACTTGAAAAGAAAGTACATGGATTATAATTCATGAAACTCACATAATATGATTTAAACTCCCCCTATATCTGTGCATACATATGATAAGAGAAGGATATATGCACATCTGGACAATTTTAAGAGATAGAAAGTTTAAGCCATATTATGTATGGAGGTAGCTTAAATGAATAAATATATTGACAATTATACCAATTGAAGCCTTTAAGCATTGCATACCTCCGGGGACCTTGTAGATTATTTCATGAGACTACAAAAGATATCACTTGCAACACATGTTAGTCTCAAAATCACAACCCATTGGATACACTCCTCCTAAATGAGTGCATACAAGTGTTGAATACTTGTGATACATATGCACTTGTCAATAATGATAATGGGGAATTTACCCTATAGATCGGACTCATGGCACATAAAGAAATATTACTTGAAAGTAAATGTCATGAAAAGAACCTAAGATTAATAAACTATGTAGATTGCTCATGGGTTAGAGAGAAACACAAGCAACATACCATATGAAAACATACACTAGGTATTGCAATAAATTGAAATAAGCATATGCAATCCTAGACAAGGCAAAATGCTAGATATGAATTGTAGAATGTATGAATATAAATCTAGCACATTTACCTATTTTACCTTTTAATGGGGATGTTGGGTGTGTGATGATCATGATCTTCATCAAAGCGCCCAAACTTGTATACTTGACTTATTTTCTTGAATCTTCACTCATTCTTTTAAGCCAAGTCTCCAACTCCCCATAGCCACTCGGGCTTCAAGTCTTCTTTGGAATCCAAACCGATTGGGGCCCCTTCATGTTTGTGATGACTTCCTTGGGCACCCAAATGGGTTGGTTTCACCCCCCATCCTTAATCCCAACCTTATGTGCAACCACCTTGCCATTGTTCTTCTTCTTGAGCTTGTAGTGGTTGCTCTTGTTCTTGATCTTGTAGTTGGGCTTGGTGTAGATATTGGAGAGATACATCGCCTTCTTCTTCATTTGCTTGCATTGGAAGGACTTATGACCTTCTTGATGGCATTTGAAACACGTCACGATTGACCCTTCTGCAAGCTTCGTCACCATGATATCACAGTTATCTCGAGGAGGTTGGACATGTTCTTTGCCATTTAATCTCGCCATGTTCTTCTTTAGCTTGTCCACTTCTTGGTTGAGCTCATCATTCTCTTGTGCAATGAAATCATCACATGTTTCTACAACAACATTCTTAACACATATCTCATTGCAAAGAGGTGAGCTAGATATATTAATTAAATCATCACAAGAAGTGCAAGCATCTAACTTAGGATTAAAATTAAAGAGAAGGTAGATTGCTTCAAAGGGACCTTAGTTTGAGATTCAATGCACTCAATTTTTTCTTTGAGCTCTTCATGCTCTTTGTCTAGCAAATTGAATTTGCACAACAATTTTTCATAATTGGAAACAAAGATAGGATGCATGTCATTAAGTGCATTGAATTTCTTAAGCTCTTTAGATGGTTTCTTTAAGACCCTTTGTTGCTCATCTAACATAGCAAGAAGATCATCATAGGAGGGAGAATCCTCATCGGATTCATCATCACTTGCATCGCTTTCCATACCTTTGGCCATGAGGCATTTGTGTGATGACTTGCATGATGATGACTTTAAGGAGGAGTTTCTCTTGTAGGAGTGGGTGGCTAATCTCTCATTACTTGAGCTTGAATCTTCATCTTCACTCACCCATCTTCCCATACATACAAAAGCTTTAGCTCTACTCCTTGTCTCCCCTCTCTTCATCTTCTTCATATTCTCCTTCTTGATATGGTCCATTGTTTTGACAAAGGCTCTCAAAGAGATTGGATGATCAACTATGGTATTGATCTTCTTGATGTTCTTCTCTATTTGAGACATGAGCTTAGCTATCTTGGGACCCATCTCTTCATCACTTGATGAGCTTTCATCCTTTTCTTCGCTCTCTTCATCTTGATCTTCATCATCTTCGCTTGAGCTTGACTCTTGCTCTTGCCTCTTCATCTTCGCCTTCATGCATTGGCATGGTGCTTGCTTGGTTGTGAGAGCAAGGTTCTTGACGTCGGATGAGGTAGGAGCTTCCACCCCCATGTTCATGGTTATCTCATGGGCGGTGATCTTGCCGAGCACTTGACTTGGAGTCATCCTCTTGATGTCGTTGTTGTCATAGATGATGGACACTATCAACTTGTACTTTGGAAGAAGAGCTTGAAGTATTCTTCTCACCACTTGATCATCATCAATTGGCGTCAAACCTAACCCATTGATGTCATTGACAAGAGTATTCAAACGTGAGTACATGTCATTAGCACTTTCATGGGGTAGTTGTTTGATGCTATTGAACTTAATAACAAGCATATGATATTTCTCATTGCGCACATCATTTGTGCCTTCATGTATTTCAATGAGACTAGTCCAAATATCATGTGTATTGGTGAGAGAATAAACACGATTAAATGCATCAACATTTAAAGATGATAAAATGATACTCTTTGCCAATGCATCTAATTGTCTCTCCTTGTTGGTGATGCGAGGTTTCATCCCATCCTCGGTGACTCTCCAAATATCTAAGCCACGGGCTTGAAAATAACAAGACATAAGAATTTTCCAACGGGGGAAGTTTGTGCCATCGAAAGGTGGAGCGCTATGGAAATCCATCCCAACCCCGGACTTCACAACTCACTAGGCGGTGAACCCTAACCGATCGCAATGAGACTAAGGCTCAAATGCCACTCGAATTGGCAAAACCTTGTGAAAGGTGAGGTTCTAACACAAATTGTAGAACCGATGTGAGCCCTAGCTCTGATAACACTTGTAGGGATCAGTAACGTCCTCAGAGTGGGGGGTGAATTAGGACACTTAAAAACTAGGCTCAACCTAATTGACTCCAAAAATTACACAAGATAAACCTATATTAAATTCTATCTAAATGTGCTCTAGGTTTATCTAGTGTGTCTATTCTACCGCACAAAGAGTTTTGCAACATATAGTCAATCCTATCAAACTACTCTAGAAAGGTAAATGCACAAAGGTAGATTGCAAGTATATAAATGCGGAAACGTAAAGACGGTAGAAAGAGCAAACTCGGCATAAGGGATTTTTATCCCGTGGTACACTACTAGGAAAATGCCTAGCCACAATATTGCTAGCAGTGGCACACGGTGATAGTGGTGCGCCACTGCTATATAGCAGTGGCGCACCACTATCAGGTGCTCCACTGCTAGCCCAAATACTAGTGGCGCACCAGGGCCAATATGCGCCACTGCTATTTATGTGCCTGGTCCACCCCCCCCCCCACCCAGGAATACCAGTGGCGCACCATATCTAGGTGCGCCACTTCTATCTGAGGTAGCAGTGGCGCACCTAGATATGGTGCGCCACTGGTATGCCTGGGGTGGCGGTTATAGAAAATTGCATGTTACCTAGGTGTGGCGCACCCTGCGTGGTGCGCCATTGCTAGCGAAGTCTTTGACTTAGGGCATCTCCAGCCGCCCCCCCCAGAGCCCCCCTAAGAGGCCTTTTTAGCGCCGCGGCGGCCAAAAAGCGCCGTTTTTGTACCACTCGGCCCCCCCAGAAGCCCAAATAGCGCCGTTTCGGCGTTATTTTGCGCCGGCGCACCCAGGGGAAACCCAGCCCACTGGGTTCGGCTTGGGGGGTGAAATGGCGGGAAAGGCGACGCGGGCCAGCGCTGTCAGCGACGCGGGCGAAAATGGCGCGGAACAGAACCGCCCGTGATCGGCGCGCCCTCATCCTCTCGGCTCCCGCGCTGGTCAAAGGCTGCCGGAGTTAATGGCGTGGCCAGTGGCCAGTGAGCGCGCCGGTCAAAAGGCTGCCGGAGTAAAGACGTGGCCGGCGCACGTCGCTTCGACGTCCAATCGAAGGCCACGCGGCGCAATGGCGCAGTAATGTCGCGCCACCACGCCTGGCCGCCGAGCTTTAAAATCCCCCACCCCTCGCCGGCCCTCCGCACACTCGCCTCTTCTCTGCTCTCCCTCCCTCGCCAGAGCCCTCCCTCGCCCGTGCCCAATGGCCGACGACGCCGCCGCCGCCAACGGATGGACCCGCCGCCACCTCCGCAAGGACGAGGCATGGGCGCTCTACCAGGCAGGGTACCCGTGCCCCCCTGACATGTGCGTCCCCGGCGCATCCGGCGGCCAGGGGCCGTGGCAGCTGAGCGCGGGAGGAATCCCCGTGCCTCCCTTCCCCGTCGGCGTCGAGTTCGACTACGCCATCGCCGAGGTTCGCGAAGCCCTGACGGAGGAGCAGGCCGCGGACCCGCGCTGGAGGGCGGAGGGCAACGACGCCTTCTGGCAGGCCTACTTCCAGCGCCGGCACGACCAGGACGTCGCCGACCGCGGCAACAATGGCCAGGTGGAGGGCCGCCACAACTCGAAGGGGCGCAAGCGGTGGTGGGGTGGCCCACACCGCCGCCTCCAGTGGGTCCTGGACTACATCGCCGCGGGCAACGAGCCCCGGCTGACCATGCCGCCGAGGATCGCGTCGTGGACGCCGCGGCGGATGGGCGGCGCGTCCTCCTCCTCCGCCACTTCGTCTTCCTCCGGCGCTCGCTCGGCTCCATGCAGCCGCGCCGCGCCCCCCTCTGTGACCCCTCCCCCCACTCTCAACTCCGGCCGCCGCGTCCTGCGCAGCGGCGCCCTGCGCCTCGACGAGCCTCGCCGCGGCTCCCAGCGCCGCGCGGCTTCTCCCCCTCGCTCCTTCTTGCAGCGCCTCGTCAGGGCCAAGAAGGAGCCCAAGCAGGAGCCGGAGCATGAGGTGGAGTGGCCCGGCCTGAAGGAGGCGGAGGAGGCCTCCTTCAACACAATCCAGCCGGCGACGGAGGAATTCGCCGCCGATTGGAGCCTCCGCCAGTTCACGGAGGCCGAGCTGGAGCGCCAACGCGAAGCACTCGCCGAGCTGGAGCGCAGGCGCGCGGAGGAGCGCCAGCACGCCAATGCGGGCCGCCGCCGCATTCCTCCTCCTCCGGTGGCGCCGGAGATCCCCTACTACGTGCTCGATCCGAGCGACAGCGACGAGGAGGTCGACGGCTTCAGGCAGGCGCTGCTGCTGAGCAAGTTCCAGCGCGGCGACGGCGAAGGCCCGAGCAGGCCTCCCGGGGGCGGCTCCGACGACGACGACGACGACGGCGGCGACTACGCCAAGGCGATCCAAGCCAGCCTGGGCCTCAACTAGCCCTGTGTAGATCGCCGATCGCCGAATAAAATGTTTTTATGTTTTTAGTTTCAACTTCTGTCCTGTAATCGGCGATTTTTCCGCCAAATATAAATGGAAATCGCCTGTCTATTTGTTCGCGGCGTTTTTGAATTTTTGGGCCGAAACTTGGGTTGGGTTCGCGACTGGAAAACGCGCCCCCCAGGATCCAGATTAGCGCCGTTTCGCGCCGCGGCGGCCGAAAATAGCGCCGTTTTGGGCCCAGGGGAGGCACAACGGCTGGAGATGCCCTTAGACCCAATAGTTAGGCTTCACACGAAGCTGGGGGAGGGCAGCTTGTCGGAGAAGCCGCCAAAAGAACTGGGCCTTAGTCGCCGACCGACCGATCGAGCCGCCCTTCTCATTTCCCCCTCACTCACTTCTCTCCCTCACTCGCGATGGCACAGACGACTGCGCCACCTCCGTCTTCGCCGCGCTGCTCCGGCTAGCTCCGGCCGCCTCCGCCGCCGCCATGGGTCACAATCGACGCCCCTCTCGACGCTCTTCGATTCTGTCCGCGTCGATCTGCTCTTTCCTTCCATCCTTGGCCTCGCGCGTCCCCCTCCGAAACCTTGGGTTTCGGGTGGTTGTTGTGGTTGGCTTCGCCTTGGCTGCTGAGTTGCTGGGGTGAACTCCTAGTACTGCTGGGCTTCTCCTCCGTCCTGGTGTCGCCGGCGTAACGTCGGCGCCGTCCCCGGTTCACTGCAGTGGTCATGGTCGTGTGAGCACTGCCTCACCATGCCTGGATGCTGCCCCCGGGCGCTGGTAAGATCTCGTCTCCCTCCTCCTCTCCCTAGCCTCCCTTTCTGCTTTGATCTCTGCTCTCTGGTTAAATCTGCTAATTGGTTGCGGCTAGGGTTAGGGTTTCCATTCTAGGGTTCTATGATCTGTTGAGCAAAAACTCATGTGCTACTGCTGATTATCTATTGGATGCACTGCTGTTGATGCTTGCCTGTGACTGAATAAAGCTCTATGTATTCATGGATTTGATGTACTGCCTCACTGGTTGCTTCTATTCTGTCATGGCTAATTCATTCATTTGTTTAGCATAGCTTGGCTTAATAATTATTGTTGCTTTTGTTTACTGTTAGAAGTAATTGGATTAACTGTTGTATTTATTGGTTAAGCTTCTGTTCCCTGTTTCTAGCCTAGGGTTGCTGCTGTAATTAGCTTCTGCTTGAGTATGTGTTAGTGTTAAGAGTTGTCCTTTATTACTTGCAGATAATATGCTCTTTCTTTATCTGTGAAGTGAAATTAGTCATGTTCATTCTTCTCTTCCTGAGATTATTTCTTTAGGAAGAGAAGATGTCCATGCCTGATGTTGCTTGGCAAACATGTGGTGACAAGTAGAGAATGCTTGAATTGCTTTTGGCTACAGTTCAGGATGATCCTGTGCAACCTCTGGTTTTCCTGGTCTGTGCTATCGAATGGTTTGATCCATTTGATTGGTATAGGCTTTGGAAATCCATGCTTGGTATAAAGAGTGGATTATAGTGGCTTTAAATAGATTGGGTAGTGTTATAGTAGGTGATCTGCTGGATTGCCACTGTGACCTGCTCATGTCCTTAAGATGTGTAGAAACTTTTAATGGGTTAAATATAAATGGCTTTGGCTAGTAACCCATAAACTGGTGGTTTGTGAAGCTAAACTGAACTAGGTGGCTTGAGTGGCTATAGAATATTCTTGTGCTATTCTGTTGTGCTCATGCTTATGAAAATTTCTCTTATGGTTGCCTATCTTGAGCTAACAGAGTTGGTGCTCTTTTAATTCTATTCCACTTTTAGTTGCCAGTCCTTATTTGGCTTTTCTATCCTTGAAGATATGGATGGTCTAATTAATGCAGAGCTTGCTCTGTTTACTGCTAGTAAAGTTAATCTACGTTGCTATTAATCTGATGGTTTTCTAGGATAAATCCTATGGTTTTCTAGTCTAGCAACTCATGTGCTGCTAACTATAGGGTTATTGGTTGCCCTTGATGATGCTCTGCACACAAGGGTGGCTACCTCTGGCTGGCTGGTGCTGTAGATGGCTAGGCTAGCTACTTCTAGGACATCATCCTAGTGGATCAAGTGATGATACACACCACTCTCCGAAACTATTTCTGGGATGATTTCCATCCATGTGTGTGTGTGCAACAACTGCTGGAATAAATCTATATGGATCTGGACCAGTACATGCTATGCTTATTCTTTGGTTTACTTATAACCTGCTACTGAAGAGTAGCAAAAGCTTCTGGTTTCTGATTTTCCTTCTTCTTGTGGTAAGCCTGCACCTCCTAGCTGCCTAAAATAAGACCAAGCCCAGGTTATCTATGAGCTTCGACTGCTGGTAGATGAACACGTATATCATCTTTGGGTCGTGGTGAAAGAGAGGCTCTTCTGTTCATTGATAAACAGTCCCTATTCATTTTGCTATTGTAATGCTGCTGCTGCACTATACAAATTTTCTTTTATGATTGTGGCTTCCGTGTGAGCCTCTAATATGATTGTAGGTTAGATATTTCTGTTAGTCCATCTTGTTGTAGACCCTTGGCGGGCAGAGTCTCCCCATCGGCATTTGATGGCAGGACCCACTGCTCTAGACCCTCGGCGGGCTGAGGCCGCCAGCAAGCACGTGAGGGCGCTCAATACCCAGTTCGCAAGGTTTGACACTTCTCCGTCTGCTATAGCTTGTCTTGTGTCATCAATCACATTATCTGAATATGGTTTTGCTGCATAAACAATGTCCTGTCATGTTTATTGTTTCCTCTCTAATTTCTGAATATCAAGTCCTTAGTCATTCTACCAGATAAAACCTAATCGCAAGTTTCTTTAGCACGTCATCATGTTCTGAAGAATATCCATTCACATTTTGTTTTAAGCCTGCAGGAATCGAACAAAGTTTCGAGGCACAATCCAATAGCTCACCATTGTACTCCTATTTGTATTTTGCCTCTATTACCCTTTCAGTCTAATTGAAGTAATCAGGATTTGGTTACCCTTGTGTTTGATGTGCATAATATAAAAAAATTCATTAGGATTTGTTTCCCTTTTGTGCCTCCGTCTATGATCTGCATGGTATAAGAAAATCTCGTTCTCTCTGTTAACAAACTGTAATTGTGAAAGGAACAATCAGCATTGCTTTCGATCAAACCAGTCATTGTTTATTTTGATTTATTTGCTCAGTGAAGGGGTGTTATCAATAGACACAATATGCAAAGCGCTTGAAATTGCACCCAGCTAAAATATTTGCAAATGTTCAATTCCAAATACAAACATCATGATGTTTCCTTTCCGATAAAGGTTTCAAATATTTAGTTACTGCCATTTGTTTAAAGATCCGTATGTGAATACAATTTTAAAAGTTACATTATCAGCATTTATGCCACATATTCCCTCTGGTGAGATGTGAGAAATACTCATCTACATGTTTATTTTGAGCAGCTGGGTACAACTACAGTTGCAAAACCATCCTCCTCTTCGACCACCTCTCCGACAAGTACCACTTCACCAATTCCGCGACTTCGACTACATCGACTCCGGGAACACCAAGACGGTGGCGATGCCGCTACTTCTTCGACATCGACTTCTTCTCCGACATCGGCGACTACTTCCTCGACATCGACTTTGGCCGCATTCGCTATGCTCCGAAGATGATGGCGGTGCGACTACTTCCCGGCAGACGCTACTTCGACTACTTCCTCTACGACACGAAGGCGACGGCTTGGACCTGATGATCCAGCTTCGACTACTACCGCAACTTCGACTACTTCAACCCAGGAACTTCCAGACGGTGATCGTAGCTTAGGTGACTTTGTAATGTGATGATGAATTTGCTACTCGGTCTCAAGACCTAGACTTGTCTAATATTTTGGACACTTGTCGCTATTTCGGATTCGGATTCTAATTAATGTGATGAACTATGATTGTGTTGGTCTTATGACTGTTTTGCTACCAATTTTGTCTATTTATACTATATTGCAAACTATATGTACTGTATTCAAACTGTATACCTGTATAAATACGAGGAGGACCAGTGGCGCACCAGTTCTTCTACCAGTGGCACACCAGGAGGAAGTAGCAGTGGCGCACCAGTTCTTCTACCAGTGGCGCACCAGGGACAGGTAGCAGTGGCGCACAAGTTCTGATACATGTGGCGCACCAGGAAGAGCTAAATTTTTTTAAATAATACACGAAAATTATTTAATTCTGGAAATATTACGCAAAATTTATTTTTTTCAAAAATATTCTCCAATCGGTTTTGCTGAAGCCTACAGGTGCCTGTCGTTGTTGGTGAAGACGAGTAGGTGCCTGTAGTCCTTGGTGGCGTACCAGTGGCGTGTATGTCTTATCAGTGGCGTGTATATGTTGCTGTACGCCACTAGAAAATATTACCAGTGGCGTGTTTTTGTCAGTGCACGCCACTAGGCGTCTTCCCCAAAGACGACAAGGCACCTATCGGCTTCGCCAAGGACGACAAGGTCCTGTCGGCTTCGCCAAGACCGACTGGATAATATTTTTGTAAAAAAAAAAAAATTGCGTATTATTTCCAGAATTAAATAATTTTCGCGTATTATTTAAAAAAAATTAGCCCAGGAAGAAGTAGCAGTGGCGCATGAGATCTCCTAGCAGTGGCGCACCAGAAAGAAGTACCAGTGGCGCACGAGGAAGCTAGCAATGGCGCACTCCCTGGTGCACCACTAGTACATGGCTTACCAGTGGCGCACCTCAAGGTGCGCCACTACTAGCTGTTACCAGTGGCGCGCTAGTAGTGGCGCACCATATGTGCGCCACTGGTAAGCAAAACACGTGCGCCACTGCTAGCCTTTTTCCTAATAGTGGTATCGATGGCATGAATGCCACCCCTAGTCCATGTTGGAGCTCCACAAAGGATATGCTCCCGGTCGGCACTCCGGTCACGACTCTTGAGCCTTTGAGCCACCTAAGGCAAGGCCTCAAGCCGGATGAGCCACCAAGCCACCAATGCAAGGTCTCACCACGAGCTTCTCTTCCGGTTCCTTGCCGCCATGATCACTTCGGAGCTTGAGTCACCAAGACAAGGGTCTCCGCGTCCTCGTACACGTGTCTTACCTCTCAAGACCGCAGCCCGTAGCTACAACTCTCTCTAAGCCTATAAGCACTAATCACTCTCTAATGGTGAGCTTAATCGCCTTAGATGATCACTTAAGCACTTTGGTGGCTTGGATGTCTTCTCAAGTGTGTTTGTGCTTCCTCTAGACTCCAGCAGCATGCCACACCTTAAAATGATTGAGTGAAGGGGTATTTATAGCCTCAAACCCGCGCACTAGCCGTTAAGCCAACGGTCACAGAAATCCTTAACACCAGATGTTCCGGCGCTCTGTTTTCCTGATCACCGGACCTTCAGGTGAAGTCTCCAATCCAAACTAGCCGTTGGTCCACCTGGCACTAGCTGTTGGACTGAAATGCTCCGGTGCGCTTGCTCTTCATCGCCAGACCTTCCCGTGGTTGAGCTTCCTTCTATCCCGATTGAACCCTTCTCTGGAAATATACTCCGACGCATACAATATGTATCACCGGACCTTCCGGTGCTTTGAACTTAGCCATCCGATCCACTTCATAACTCTCTGCAAGAAATACTCCATTGATATCCTCCGGTGAGTACCAGACCTTCCGGTGCCTTCAACTTCTTCTGACTTGGTGCACATTGCTCCGGTGTTGTTCCTCCGGTGCATTCAACTCATGCACAGTTGTGCAGAGCTTCATGCACACTTCTGCTTGAGGTGACCCTGTGTGCAACGCAGCCGAAGAGCTGGGGGGCCATGCGTCCACCATACACGACTGTCAGAAGAAAGGATCCCTCCGAGGAATCGATCAAAACAGTGACCGAGAACTGGAGGACTTGGATGACAGTTAGAGAAACCGACTGCCGACAGGCGACGAGAATGCCACCCCTTGTCTTGGAAGACGGCAAGTAAGAGTAACTAGAAAACCCTGGGCCACAAACTTTGTTAATCAGGAAAGGGATAAATACATCAAGCTTGGTTTCGAGTAGGCAGACAATCGAAACCTTATGGTCTGTAATCAGCGTGCGAACGACATCCCGCCGGGCTTTGCAATTTAGCCCATGGACATTCCAACTTAAAATGTTGCACACTTCCATATTAGTTGAGAACAACGGGCTGCGAGTACAGCAGGAAGCAAATGCCCTAGCAATCTGGGCTCTCTGCGTCGGGGATGGCAGCGAGAGCCAGGTCCCTGATGGCCCGAAGGTGCTGTTCGGAGAGCGGACTGTCAAACAACTGGATATAAGCCTGGTGGAGCTGTGGCGATATAGTCTCGTTCTCCTTGAGAAGGCCAAGACGGCGCATGAGAAGCAGCTCACCACGTTTGGATGGTCTCACTGAAGAGAGGCCAGACTACGCAGCAAGCCTCCGGCTTCTTCTGGGAGCTAGAGACGGGCGCGCCGTTTGTGCATTGGCGCGGGGAGGCGTCGCCAGGGGTGCGGGAATTTCCCGCGACAGCCCCTGGATGAAAGAAGCTACTAGCGAGACGGCTGAAGAAAGAGCAGGGTCATCTGTGGATGGAAGATTGCTGTGTTGATCAGCATTAATGTCCTGGAGCCTCGGCGCGTGGTTCCTGTTGGTCATCCGACAACAAAGGCGACGATGGCTGAGCCTTGGTGTTGAGTAGCGACCAGTCAAGCGAGCGGATGATCCACGCGCGTGGTCAGCTTGGCACAGTATAGAAAGACCAGAGGTTCGAGAATATGGGCTAGTAGAGTCGCGGGGCCCCATGGATCCGTGTTGAGGGGTGCGGTCCACGGTATTTTCGTGGCCAGCAACCGAAGGGGTGACTGAGAATCCACGGCTCGCGCAGCCCGGACTCCTACGCCGCGAGTAGACCAGAGTAGTGGGGCGAGGTTTCACGGATCGCAGAGGAGGTTGGACAACCTGGCTACGAGGGGTGTCCTCAACAGGCGTACGGTCAAGAACTCTAGGTGGTAGAGGATCATGGGCGCTGGAACGGACAACCACGAGGTCAGGAGACCCAGTGTGCAACGAGAGCAGAGGAGGCCTGACGTGAAGAGAGGCTTCCGTAGACATAGGGTCCAGGTTCCGCTGAGGAGGGACGTCACGGGCGTTGAAGGAGGCAACCACTGGGTCCGGAAAACCTGCCGGTGACGGGCGGATAGGAGACAGCACGCGGCCTGCATCTTGGACCAGGGACATGTGAGTGGATCGCGTCTTGGACGTCACGCCGCGGAAAGAACCAAAGGTGATGCGCGTGGAGTCCGAGGGAGGGAAGGGTACACCGACTGCCCAGCGGACGCCGCGGCCATGGCCGCCGCTCGAAGTAGCCGTGCGCTGCCCGGCGGCTGTGTGTGGCAGGGGCAAGAATGACAACTGCTGCCCTGGAGGGAGGCCTGACCGTCCCATGCCGCTGGAAAGGAAACCATCGCCATCGCCATCGCCATCCTCGGACGGCATAGACCCCTCACTGCTAGACCACGATGGGAGGCGGAACTCTGCCAAAGAGATGAGCCGGACGTTGATGTTGTAACGCAGGGACTTCGTCTCCATGATGTAGGGCTCCAAGTTGCCGAAGAGGGGGTCATCGTAGGAAACAATAGAGGCAGGCTCTGTCACCTCCATGATGACCTCGCCGGGGATGCTCTCCGGCGAGTCGCACCACACAAAAACGCGAAGCTAGGGCTGTGAGCTCAGCCTGGTCCGCTAAGGAAGTCGTGTCCTCGAGCCGCTCAACCCAACAATGGCGACCGAGAAGGTGTTGAGCCGTGTGGACGGATCGGGTGTTGAGCCGTGTGGCGAGTATGTTGTCCCGCGCAGCCTGAGAACGGCAAACGATCAGGAAATTCTTGGGGTAGAAGGACTTGACGCTGAACTCGTCCGTGGAGACGCAGAGGGCACCCGAAATATGATTAGAGATGTCACGCGTCTGAAAGCCATGTCTGGCACGATCGGCGTAGGCAAGAATTGCCTAGCGCAGACGACTTTCCTTGGAGGAGAAAACATCAATCCAGGGGACAACACAGCTTTCTGGCGCCGCCGCCGGGGTGGGTAGCACTAGTAGAGAATAGGGCTTCCGTCCGGAGCATTAGTCTCGGTTCCAATGCTCCGATTCCAACGGTCAGAAACGGCACTTTCGTGCGGCCACCTCTAGTCCCGGTTCGAACGGGACCTTTAGTCTCGGTTGGTGTCTCCAACCGGAACTAAAGGTCTATCTTTGGACTAAATTTTTTTTTTTTAAGATTTTGGCCGTCCACCGCCCCCCGTTTAGTCCCGGTTGGTGTCTCCAACTGGGTCTCTATCACAGAAGTGCAACTGATGACAGAAGTTTGGACATTAATTTATCACTTGTCAGATCTCTGACGGTCTACGGCGAGGCCAGCGAAGCTATCCTGGAATTCGACAAGTATAAACTGTTGAGAGTCTTGGATCTTGAAGGATGCACTGCTGACTTGGGAGATGATCGTCTCAAAAAAGTCGTATGCAAACTTCGGCTTCTGAAATATCTTAGCCTCGGGCCCACTGTTACCAAACTTCCGGAGTTGATAGAAAAGCTTAGACTTTTGGAGACACTCGATCTAAGGAGAACCGAAGTGAAACTACTGCCCAAAGAAGTCATCCTGCTGCCCTGTTTGATTCATCTGTTTGGAAAGTTCCGGCTCTCGGTCAATGCCAAGAGCAGCAAAGTGGACAAGCTTTTGTCATCAGAACTCTTAGGACAGAGTTCCTTGGAGACACTAGCAGGATTTATCCCGGACGAATGCCAAGTATTTGCTCAAATTATGAGCCACATGAAGAAACTGAGGAAGGTGAAGATATGGTGCGATGGAACAGCTAGTAGCACCAATTGTACCCAACTTGTGGGTGCCATTCAAAAGTTCATTCATGACAATAAGGAGGAAAGCAGCGAGGACCGTTCTTTATCACTACATTTCAACGAATGCTCTGAAGACCTACTGGATTCCTTAAAAGCTCCATGCTATCTTAGATCGTTAAAGTTACAGGGGAAGTTGCTGAAATTGCCCCAGTTCGTTCTATCACTGCGTGGTCTCACGGAGTTGTGCCTTGAATCGACTAAATTGACATCGGCTCTTCTTTCAAAACTGGGTGATCTGAAACGCTTGCAATATCTCAAGCTGATTGCACATCATCTTGAGGAGTTCATCATTAATAGTCGGTCATTCCGCACGCTGCTACGCCTCTGCTTGGAACGTGAGTGCCCCACATTACCAACATTCGAAGAAGGAGCTCTGAAGCATCTCGTCTCACTTCAGCTTATCTGTAAACACCTAGTCGGTCTCTCTGGTGTGAGAACCGATTACCTTGATTGTCTGAAGGAGATCACTCTCCATCCTGGAGTCACTCCCGAAACAAAAGAAAAATGGGAGCAGGCCGCAAAGCAGCATCCGAAAAGGCCAGAAATTCTGTTGCTCAAGAACGCTGATGCAACCGCAAGTGAGTGTTCCGACGACTCTGTTGCTTCCCGGCCACCTAAAAGTGCGAGCACAGAAAAATTTGCCGCTTCTGAAGGACCAGCTCTAGAGACTGAGACACAGATGCTACTTAACCAGAGATCGGGATCCTCGTCCTCTGCCCAATTATGGTGTGTTCTGCTTTCAATGATACATGAACCTCAGACGTTTCTTCTTCAACTGATTTTTGTTTTCTTTTTCTTTTTTTATTCACAGGAGATCTGAGCGTCATTCCTTTAACTGAATTGTCCGCTGCTAGGAACAGCATGGTGCTTTCTTTGACAAGACAAGCATCGTGATCCCTTATGGATCATGCAGCATCCAGGTCAGTTTTTTTCGGCCCATTGCACTTCAATTTCGCTGCTTGTGGTTTGTAATTTGTCCCTTCCACAAGCATCCAAGCTTTCCTTGTTTCCGTTACTCAGGCCTTACGTTATGTTTGCTAGAGATTATAGCTCATCCGCAGAAAAATGTTAGATGTCTATCGAACACTACAACAGAAATGATCATCCGTGCAGCCCTTTCTCTGTTTCTCTCTCCTTGTTTCTTCAGTCCCGCACAGCTGCACTCACCGGCCTCCTCTCAGCCTCTCTCACCGGCCTCCATCTCCCCTCACTGGCCTTCCTCCCTCACCGGCCTCTCTCTCCCCTCACCAGCCTCCCTCACCGGAAGGGAACAAAAGCAAAAGGGGGAAAACAATGGTTCTTGGTTCATCAACATCTGGTGATTCCTGAGCGCTGCTATTTCCCCCATTTCTTGGTGTCGATTTCTGAAGAGGGGTTCTTTCTTCGTTCTTGGCGATGAGGAGGCATGGGTGGCAGCTGCCATACCACTTCTTGCTTGGTGCCTTTTTATCTTATATTTTTGTTGCTGCTCTCCTTCTTGTTCCTATTGTATATTGCTTCCCTGTTGATGTGTGCAGGTAGTGGCGATTGCAGTCTTCTTGGCGCTGGGTTTCGCTTTCAGTCAGTCCTCTTGTGTGACCCTTCTTCAGAGTAGTTAGATATGCATTCCTTCCGTATTTTGGTTTGTCAGTATGTGGTACTAACTTCAGATAAATATATTATATAATGTGGAAACACAAGGATAAATAACTGGTTACTTTCTTTCAAGATAGAGTACTTTGTTCTTCAGATTAAGTTCATAAGGATGCTCATTTTATCCTACGAGAGTAGTTTAGGTCAGCTTAATCTTGTATTGATGGTGAAATCGTGGAATCAGTTGCTAAAGTTTGTATTGGAATTGGGCATGTAAAAATCAGTTGCAAGAATTTCTTTCCTGAATGAATCATTTCAATTCTTGTAAAAGGAAATGTTTCAAATATCCCACACTCGGATTGGTTTGTAATATGGTATGATTGTGCTCTATGATTACTAAATGCTTTTGATGTGCTTCTGTGAGATTATTAGTTTTTTTTCTTCTGGAAAACAGCAATAGTGCCGGTTGAACTCACAAACCGGTAGTATCAGTGCCGGCTGAAGGTCTAGATTTTTTGGAATTTATTTGAGGTCATAAAATTATAAGAAATTCTAAAAATAATTTTCTTTGGAGAATTTTAGTTTGAAATCTACACGGTTTATTGAGGTGAATCATTTTAAAACGAATTATGGAAGCTACAGAAAACGTTTCGCGAATTTTGGAGGTGACGATGTATAGTATAGAACTACCGTATCCGGATACCCCAACATTTTCTGTCATTCTCAGGGCATATTTCTATCCCGGGAAGAGAATCCTGGGACGCATGAAAACTGCCCGCAGATATTCAGGATATCTCGTAAACAGGGAAGTTTATCTCCAAGAATAAGAATGAAGGACTCTAGAGGCCGTACGACGACCCCCCAATATTAGGGATGCCGACGGACGGTCCAACGGAAGTGGCGGACAGTCCGCCAGGCCCCATCAAAGTACAAAATTTGTTAAGCGCCATTAAGTCCAGTTTAGAATTCATTAAGTGAAGTTTAACTAGCGGACAGGTCGAGACGTCGGGGCGGACGTCCGCCTGCATCCCTACCGAATATATACAGAGCCAGGGACCCTGCGGAGGACAAGTCCATATAAGCCATTATACGCCATTCAAGACTGTAGAAGCTTTGACCTTCCAAGCCTTCTGCAGTTTAGATCTTTATTAGCATATCTTCCCGACTACACGCAAAGGAGCTGTCCGACTAGGTTTAGATTCATCTTAGCTAGCCACACACCCCCTTATAATAGTCTCAGAGAATAATACAAGACCAACAGGACGTAGGACTATTATCCTAAAGGAGACCTGAACCTGTATAAAAATCGTCTGTGTGTTCTATGTTTCATCTACTCGAAGCATCCCCTACTATTTCTGCAAATTTTTAAGATCGGCGGTTCACCAATCGTCGATAGCTAGCACCGCTCTTGGGAATCATGACAAAAGGAGTTAAAACATCTACACATGACATGCCGTCGGCTTCGCCTAAGCCTGCACAAGGACCGGCTTCTCGGACGAGGAGTTCTACGACAACTTCACCCCCTCGACCAACTATGAGCCGGCAATCGATCGGGTGGACCTTGACGAAGATCTAACTGGCGACTACTCCAGCGACGAGGTAAGTCATTTTATGGACCAGTGTGCCAAGGACTACGGTATTGAGTTTGAACCACATGGTTGCCAAGACGATCGCGAGAGCAACGATCGCAGCAAGTCGGGATCTTCCACCGCGGCTTCCGACAACATGGATTATCGAGATACATATCCAGAGATCTCCGATGACAGATCCATGATGATCCATGCTGGAGGGAGCCCGAACCCTCCCCAAACTGAAGGAGGGGGCGCGTCAGGGCTTCTTAGAGGCGGATTAAGAACACGGAAGAATCACAGCTAAATTTGCAAATCTAAATTATAAAAGCACGAGTTGAAACAATCCTATGCACACCCCAAAAAATATCCACGGAACAACCAGCACCCTCAGATCTGTCAACATCCAATAAATCCAACAACCATGATTTGTTTGATGGTATTTAATTCAATCCAATAGCCAAGAATGAGTTGTCATCAACCGTTGTAAATCATATGTTCACCCCAACAAGCGTCCACGGAACTATCTGAATCCTCAGATCTGAATCTGATGGCCGATATTGTGTTGTCCCACCACCATTCCCTCATTCAGTTGAGAAATCATTGGTTTTTATTGATTTCCTCCCTAAAATTTGCTCCCATTAATTCCAGTTGTTAATATCCTTCCAAAAAAAAAAAACCATGCAATCAACTGGACATCAAATTTGGCCCCTAAACCCCCTAGACATGGTCAGTTTGCTATTAATTAATTTGGAATCACACGCAATCATCTCCCCGCCTAATCAATTAGTCCATCAACTTAGAAACCATAGCCTCGATTTCTTCTCGCACGTACTATCAATTTAGCCCATCAATGAGATCATGCCGGTCTGTGGATTAAGCCGGCAGTGATGATGGTGGAGGGCATCACTGCCGGCTCAAGCCTTCGGCCTGCAGTGATGGCTCTTATCACTGCCGGTTCATAAGCCACGACAGCAGATTCTTCCCGCACGGCTTATGGACCGGCAGTGATAGTGTGATACCACATCACTGTCAGCCATTGAGGAACCGGCAGTGATGGGCCGGCACATAAGGGCTGTTGTGTAGTAGTGTACTGAGTTACAAAACAGTGGCAAATTCATGTGAGAGTGTGTTGGCTTGCCTTTTTTTGGCAAGTGGAGAAAATACACCATTGATAATATCAATCTGTAGAATAGGTTGTAATGGCAGTTTAGATGAACTCCCAGACTTTGTTTGCATCCCTATCTCCTGTTTGTGTTCCATTTTTTTTATTACTAATAGATCAATCTAGGTTTTCCTTTGTCCATCCTGCACTTAAGTTTTATTCAGATCTCTCTTGTCTCAATGTTCTGAAAAGGTTTTGGTACGAAGTTAGGCAAGACACAGAAAACAAATCAGTTCCTAGAATCATTGAAAGCTGAAGGAGAAGTCATTTTGGAGGATGTTCAACCAAGTTCAGTTCCTTCAAGATCGTCAGCTCTTCCACCAAGTGATCCTGTCACAGTGACTATTGAAGAGAAGCTCAATGTTATTGTTAAAAGAGATGGAGGTATTAATAACTTTGATGTTCAAGGAACCCTTGCTCTTCAGGTTCTTAATGATGTTGATGGATTCATCCAGTTGCAGGTAATGTCCTTTTCTAACTTGTAGCAATTCTTTGAGGTTTCTATTTGTGTATGGAAAACTCAAGTCTTTAACTGTGAAGCAGTAGAAAATACAACCTATTATTTTCCTTGTCATATGAACCTATAATGATATTGTATTCTATTTAAGTAGAATGTCCCATTCGTTTGTGGTTACCTTCCAACTAAAATTATTTCTATACAGCTCATTTCTTTTTTCTTGTCCCATGGAAAGATAGAATCATTATAATCTTTTTGAGTAGGAAAAAATCATTATTACCTATATCAGGTGCAAAATCGCTTTATTTTCTTCTGCCTAATAGTTTGGACTTTTGAGTAACTAACTTGCTTTTGCTCTATGTAGTCAACTGCTGGCCATCGGTATCTGGAAATGAAACCTATCTATCTACGTTATTTGTGAAGTATACTGCCTTTCTTCTTTTTTTTCACTAACTTCTGAAAAATGACACATGATTCCATTTCTTCACTCATTTTATTCATTTATGTCCAGCGTTCTTAGTTCATTTGCCTACCAAATTCATGGTTCTTTGAATTTTGGCATTTGCAAAGCAAACAAGTGCTGCACTTATTCCTCTTCTCCTTTCCCATTCTCTGCAGCTACGTTTCTGCTCCTCTTTCATTTTGTTCCACAAAGGCTGCTGACAGTTTTAGCAATCTCAAGGTATTGATCTCATCCTACAAATAAATATATTTTTTGTTCTACCCTTCTTTCTCCATTTTCATTGCTGATGTTTATGTGAGATAAAACCCTTGCTTGGCGCCTTTTATTTGTGGACATGAATTTCATGACGATTGCATATGTTTATGCTTATGAAGCTCTGATTTATGGTTTAGAAATGAAAGTTTTCATTACAGGACTGTTCTAATTGATTTTCTGACAAAGCTTTTAATCTGCCAATCAGACAATTAACGACATATGCTTTTTCTTATCATGATTTTATCCTTGAACATTGGATATGGTGTTTATTCTGGAAGCGGTTCAAACGCTTGACCGTGAAATGGTCAAGTTGCAGCATTCACATGCCAGCTTAGTTGCATGATAGCTGAAAAGACTCACCCACCATAACATGAGATCAAAGCTGTTTTGACAGCTCTCGCTTGCATTATCCATTTATCCATTGCATACGAGAACATTGATGTTTGTGTTGAATTCTTGGATGTTCAGGTTTTAAATATGTTACTGGAAAACTAGGAGGCTAGGATGGGTGTCATATATCCATGATATTGCTGAAGAGTTCACTAGCATGTTTGCGTTTTCAGAATCTGTGATTTCTTTTTTTGTTTCGCATTGTGGATGCTTCAAATAAAAGAAAGCATGTTGTCAATTTTGTTTTTCGTGAATGGTGGGGCTGAATAACTCACTCTGCCCTACATCAAACCCCATGAATTGGTAAGTTTGTAACATGCAATTTTATTAATGATCTATAGAAATCTTACAATGTCAGTTGAAGCTAGAATAATTTAAATTCATGTCTTTATCCTGATCGACTATATCCATTTCGATATTCGTCATTGTAGAATTTCTGTGAATTAATAAAATGGCAATACTAATCAAATGTATTTAGATGTCTATTTTTGAACTGAATTTGTTGTGCTGTTGCTAACCTTTATACCATGCTTCAATCAATATTGTAAAACGATTTTAATGATGTGCTCTTAGTTCTGTATACAGTTCAGACATGCATTAGTACTTCGATTCCTTCGTTAGGTGCTAGCGTGCATAATTTACTATTGAATTCATTTTTTTGTCTGTTCTAGATCTTGGCGATCATGGTAACTGGTTCGGTGTTGGCTGTTTTGGCATTTCCATCATCAATGCCGCGATTCTTATGATGCTTTGGCAAATGACTCTTCAATCTTCTACTACATGACTGTTGTTTTCTTAGAGCAAGAATGACAAAAGAGCTAACTCTAACATTTGGTGCTCCTGAAATTGGCAAAAACAGATGTGAAGGCGTCTGGAAATGTTTTCCGGAACTACTTCCAGGTTGAAACCTATGGAGAGTCCCACAGAGGCGGTGTTGGCTGTGTCATCAGTGGCTGCCCACCCAGAATTCCAATCACTGAGGCAGATATGCAAGTACAACTCAACAGAAGGTGTGTTTCTTCCAAATTTCATTAATTTCAAGTGGTTGCTGTCAAATTTAGGATTTTGCAAGTATATGCTTGCGATACTCTTGCAAAATATGGTTCTCAGATGGAATTTTTGGTATATGCAATTAGTTTCAGGATATACATGGATCCTCAGAGCTGGACCTTCTTGCTAAGCATCCCAATAATATATGTTTGTTAAAACTCAATATCCGAAATAATATAGATGCCCACAAAGAATTAGTCAGTTAACACAAAAATAATGGTGTACATGCAGAAGATTTCATTTCTTCATTCCATTCTAGAATCCGAGAGACAATGTACTTAGTTGTGTGTGGTTATTGGAGCTCTCAGTGCTGTCATTTTGAATATGTTCATTCCCCAAATCAGTTATGTGTGGTCATTGGAGTTCTTAGTACTGTCCAGTAGATGCATTCTACAAAACTGCTAACAACCAGAAAAGTATACATTTGTTTAACTTAACACATGTTCGCATTTCGATTCTGTACTACAGACGAAATAAAAGGAAAAAGGCTGAAGGTTCAAAGGAGCAGTGGATTTGGCAGCAACCACCAAGAAAAAGGTATGGTTTTGAAGATGGATTGTGTGGCATTTTTGAACGAACTCTCAATTGGTCTACCTCCCTTGCATTTGTCAATACTCTGTTTATGATGTACGAAATCAATTTCTACATGTTTTGTCAAGCTACAACAAATTGCAATCCATGTGTTACATGCCTGAAAAGTTACTGAATTTAATACGTAAAGCAGAGTTTTCATGTGGTGTTTTCTTCAATTTGGTTGACTCATATTTGAACTGACTGATCAGTCTATACAGTTGCTAGCAGAGTTTTCGAGTGTACAGAACCTCTGTTTGCTTTTGAATGATAATGCATGTCATACATGGTAATTCTTAACATTGCACTGCCATTTATATTAATAATTAACCTTTTCCCCGTCAATCAAAACTAAATACACTAAATAGACGAAAAACAGATATATGTATATGCCTTTATTTACTCTTTTCACGCTACCTTTTTCTAATTAATATATCTATGGACACTTTGACACGCCGATCACACAAATTGTTGTATATTTAATTCATTTTGATGTAAATACAGTGTCATAAAAACATGGATGCGGGTCATATTTTACCTAGATTCTAAGCAAACTTCCTCCTTACCAAATGACCACATGAAGTTTGTTTTTTGGACTAACCGTCTGTGATTTTTCAGGTCTCGCGCATGTTCACGAGAGGACGTCGCTGATCGAGGCTGAGGAGGCCGCCGTGGTGGAGGGCGGTGGGGAGGCGATGCAACGGTGGGCGGACCGGAGACTAAGGGACTCGTTCCCCGTGGACGCGGCCGAGTCACTCACGGCGCTCCCACACTAGTGGAAAAAAGGCACATCAGTCCCGGTTCGTAACTGCCTTTAGTCCCGGTTGCGCAACCGGGACTGCGCAATCGGGACTAAAGGCACCCCCCCTTTAGTCCCGAACCAGGACTAAAGGGTCTGCACGTGGCTGGGCTCGAGCGCTCGGGCTGGAGGGGCTTTAGTCCCGGTTACCAACCGGGACTAAAGAGCTCCACGTGTGGAGCGCAAGAGCCCCTTTCTTTTGTGTTTTCCTTTTCATTTTGTATTTTCATTTTCATTTTGTGTTTATCATTCAATTCTTTTTAATTTAGTGTTTTTATTTTTATTTTGTGTTTTCCATTCAACTCGACGCTACTATATACAGCAATGAAGGAACCATTACACAATATCGTCATGAATATAGAGATCGAAGTGACCTCTTTCTTCGTGCTTGGTCGAACATATTACATACAGTACACGTTCATGCATATATAATATAATTTCTCTTACGATCCCTATTGTCTAAATATAAATTCCCGATGGTATTCTCCGGTTGGAGATATGACCTCCTTAACTAAGAATTCCGCCAATTCCTCTTGAATTGCTCGTACGCGATCCTTTGATAGGAGACCGTCCCGCATCCGTTCGATCTAATTTAAAGAAGGGGATCAATATATATGAATGAAACTCAACACAATTGATGGCAATAAAATAAGATTGTGAATATTGTTTACGTACTGCAAGTTGTTATAAAATTCTGCCCTGCTCACAGGTCGTCTGGCGAATGAACTCGCAAACGTAGTATCCACATAAATTATTCCCGTCTTCCTGCCTCAAACACTTTACGAGAATAGAGTTCAATTAAAATAATAATCAAGCATGATAATGGTATTGAAACAAGAATCAAAGAGATGCGCGGACCTAACTATAGTACTACTTACATTGAGATCTCGAAATTGCAGCACCTGTTTCCATTCACCCCTAACAGCCTTGATGAACCGTTTCCAAACCCTGCCCGGCAAAGAAAATGAGTAAAGGAGTTATTAATTACTTGATATCAGGAAATGAACGAAAGATGCCGATATAGTGCGATAATGATTGAAATTACCTCTGGAGCATTTCAATCAGGTCTGCCCACATCTCAGGGTTTTTACGTTTCGAGTCCATGACAAGTACTATTCCTTGGTCAACTTGAATGATTAGCAGAATAAAGTGGAACCTGTGCACGCATAACTCATCAATTACACTTAACATCGAGTAAGCGAAATCGAATGTGTACAAGACAGTAACACTCACTTGAAGTTGTAAGGAAATAGTATTTCCGTTTTGGTTTGTTGTTTCTTTAAAAATCTTAGCAAGTAATCCTCTGTGTCCTTGGCGTGTTCTTTTACCGTAACTTCATGAACGGTATTTAGGTCAATGAACCCATGGTCATAGATTTGTCCTCTTTTGCATTCGAGAATCTTCATTCTGCATAATAGCGTACAAAAGAATATAGTGAGGATAATTATACATGCAATGAACGAGCTGAGCTAGAGACTTAATTACAGAAATAAATCACTTACAGACAATAGCAACTGACGAGAGATTTGTCGATGGCGTCTTGATTGAATAACTGAAATAATTCTTCAAAGTCAATGTGTATCTCGTCGTTTCCACGGAAGTAATGCTCCTCTCTAACTGCCACTATGAGCATGATGTTCCCCTTCCTTTGAGGCTTGCATGTACCACTCATGCAATCTTCGCATTTGTGTTTGTAGATGCGGGACCTGCTCAGGTCTGACGAGAGGCTTCCCGTACTCGTATCTGTATGCCAATTCAGCCATGGGTAAGTCTTCCTTGCCTAAGTATTGAGCAACAGTCATACCAAGATCTCTAGCCGTTTGTGCGAGTAGTTGTGCAACCTCCGGATCATTATCGGAACACACGTTGAGCGGGGGGCACGATTGGTTTTTCTGTTCTCCGAGCTGGGGAATTGTTTTCCCGCTTGCACTACTACTTCTCGACCGCTGCACATTCGCGTTATGTGACTTGATAATAGAGCGGTCATAGTCTGATGGCACATGTTCTGGCCTTGGTCGCTCAAGCATGTTCACAAAGTGCTTCACTGTTTTCGGTGCTATATACTGCTTTGGCTGGGGCCGTTTCGGTGCAAGCTTGCGTTTCACATCTTCATCCACGACCCTTTTGAGTTCCTCATCAGTCAGGTCGTGAGGTAACTTGGCAGGAGCCTCCTTGGCTTTGTTCCTTGTACCTGTTGAGGATTTCTTCGCATCTGTAGTACTAGCCGCCCGAGCGGCGGTGCTCTTCCGCTTTTGCAACCGGGGCTGAGGCGGCAGAGTCTGCTGACGCGGCGGAGGCGGCGGAGTCTGCTAACGCGGCGGAGTCTGCAGACGCGCCGGAGACGGCTGAGGCGGCGGAGATTGAGCTGGATTGCTACTCTGAGAAGTCGGTGGCCTTGGCGTCCAATTTGGAAGCACGATGTTTTCCTTTCGCCATAGAACGGTGCCTTTCCTAGCTTCTCCTAGTTCATTCAGATCCCCTTCACCTGCATGGAAGTCAAGCTTCAGGTGCTCAAATCCCTTCATAACTTCATCCACCCCGACAACAGCGTAGCCATCTGGAACCGGAGAGCAATGGTAAGTTGGTCTAGGTCCAGAAGGTAAGGCAAAGCCGACCGCCACCTTCATGGATATGTTCACAACTTTCACATGCTGCTCACAATTTTCCCTCTCCGTGATATCATCCACGGGGTAGCGAGGAGCCATCGTCAGTGCATCATCATCAGCCGGGAGCTCCGTGGAAGCCACGCTGCTTTTCCGTTGAGATGATGGGCCGGTAGCATCTAATGCAGGATCTTCGTCCTGCCGCTGAGAAGGGCCGGTAGCTTGCTGGCTAAGTACGTTTATTTGCTCCTACTGCCACCTTAATGTTTCTTCTATCTGCTGCATCCGGTCTGGCTCCCTTTCCTTTCTCCTCTGACGGCTTCTATCAGGATATTTCTTCATGTCGTCGGGAAACCCAAACTTCCACGGAACGGAGCCTGATGTGCCTCGTGTTCATCCTGAGTGTTCATCATTCCCAAGTGCGTGTGTCAGCTCGTCGTTCTCTCTATCGGGATGGAACTTCCCCTCCTGCACGTCCTTCATTGCAGTTTTAAGGGCTTCATAAGGTGTTGCAAGATGTTTTTTTGTAAAAATACACTTTCCTGTTTCTGGGTTCAACTTTCCCCCATGCCCGTAGAACCAAGACTTTGCCCGTTCGGCCCACTCCGATGTCTCTGGATTGATCCCTTTATCAATCAGGTCGTTCTCAGTTTTCTCCCACTTAGGCCTGGCACCCTTGTAGCCACCTGTCCCCATAACATGGTGATATTTCTTTAGCGCAACATTTTTCTTATTTATTTCCGAACTTTTCAGAGCTTCAACCGATGTCTTGTACTCCACAAATTCGTCCCAGTGATCTTTTAGCTTCTCATTCGCTCTAGTGAACTCCGGAGTCTTTTGTTTCAGGATATAGTCCTTGCACAATCTTTTCTTGTGGTTGGTGAATTGTGTGGCCATCTTCTTAAGAGTCCACGCCTTGACTTTTCGCTCTATAACTATCTTATCTGGATCCACCTCTGGCGGTAGGGTGAAATTTGTCATGAGCGTATTCCAAAGCATATCTTTGGATCTATCCTCGACATAACTAACTCCATCCGTCTTTGGCTTATTCCATTGTCGAATGGTGATTGGGATGCTGTCCCTAACAATAATTCCGCATTGACTTACAAATAATTTTGCGTTCTTCGCGGAGCAATCGGTTCGCCATCTTCAGCGACTTCTTCGATCTTGAACCTAGAATTATCGCCCAACTTTTTGGTCGGGCCTCGTTTGTTGCTAGAAGATTGGCTCGATCCGGAGGGCTAAAAGAAGAAAGAATCGTTAATATATATATATATGCAAATCAATTAATGCATCTAGTCAGCAGCGGCTTAATTTATATACCTCGCCGGACTTTGTAGTTAAGGTTCCAACATCGGAGCCGTCATCTTCTCCCTCCATTCCCTCACCGGAGCCGTCTCTTCGCTCGAGATCCTCCACCCCCTCACCGGAGTCGTTCCAAAACAGTGAGGTGATATCATCTCCACCGGCTATCATATTCCTCAATATCTCTTCTTGTTCTTCGTCTCTGTCGCGGTCCATAGTTTCTGCAAAGACTTGCAAGTTATTTCAATGCTATAAACACATCAAAGCGCTAATGAATTAAGGACACCGCGCGAAATGGTTGCCTCCACGGAGTTAAGAAAACCGCGTGAAATGGTTGATGATGCCCCGTTCCGCGCGAAATGGTTGCCGCGCCCGTCCATGGTCCCTATATCGCGTTGCCACGCCCGTCCATCGTCCCTATATGGCGCGCGTTGCTGCGCCCGACCCGAAGACATTACTCCCCTGACCCGAATACATTACTCCCCTGACAAATGTGAAGGGAGTGGCTTTGTGCTCACATTTGCGCAGTCCCCGCGACATGATTATTTTCATTCACTGTTTGTGTTTATTATTAAGTGGCTTATGATTAAGTCAAAGTCAAAAATAAATGGAATGGAAAATAAGAATGATCTTGAGATCATTCCCAAAATCTACACACACACATGGCACAACACGAAAACCTAAAACCCTAGCCTCCTCTGAATTCCAACTTTTGGACCTCTCCCAAATGGTCACCGGAGCCCCTGGTCCAGATGGTGGCGGCGCCGCCTGATAACCCCCAAGAGCAAGGGATCACTGTAGCACCTCTCAATGTGGAAGTAAGGTATCGATCCGCAGGAGCAAGATGGAAAAGTTATCTATTCCCTACAACTAAAGTGTCACAAGTTTTAGTTGATTATGCACTAAACAAGTTTAAGGAACAAGGTGGTTGATTTAATGGATGGAAGTTTGATGTAACAAGGCAAGAATGTGGAAGTGTCGCAATCCTCTTCAATGCAAGAGGACAAGACAAAGGTTTTCTAGGATGCTTGGAAATAAGGCCTAGGGATCATACTTTCACTAGTGGACACTCCTAACAATTGAATACATAGATATTTCCTCTTCACTTTGCTACTCTGAACTATTCTCCCGTTGGATAGAAATACCAATCTACTGCGTAGGGCTACAAGAGCACACCTTAAAGTCTGAGTGAACAAACACCACAATATCAAAGAACACCAAGACCATCGTGTAGGGCTACAAAAGCACACCTTAAAGTCTGTCTTCCACATCTAGGGAACCCCAAGGTCACTATGAGTGCCCCAAAATAGTACTAAACAAACACCACAATTTTATAGTGACATCCAACACAAAGAATAACTCATGGTAAGTATTTCTGTAACCTTTAGCCTAAGAGTCACACACGGTGCGCACACTGTCAACTTCACACCATGGGATAAAGGTGACTCCGGAAATTACATTAATAAAACCACTTGAGTAGCACACACAATGAAGGAGAAACATCCATGAATTCAATTAGATTACAAAGCTCATGATCACATAAAGATCACATCATGGGAGAGAGAGATGAACCACATAGCTACCGGTAGAGCCCTCAGCCCCGATGAAGAACTACTCCCTCCTTATCATGGGAGGCAGCAACGGCGATGAAGATGTTGATGATGAACACGCCGGAGGGGGGTGGAGCCCTCCGGAGGCGATTCCGGCGGCGTTTCCCCCCTCCGATCTTCTCCGGCGGCAGCCTTCTGTCTCTCTGTTTCGTGGTTCTGTGTTTCTCCGCCGCCTCCTTTCGCGAAACGCCAGGGGACCTTTTTTATAGGCGTTGTTAGGTCAAGACTATGTCGGTGGAGCAAAGATCGACGGCCACGGAGCTCCGAGGTGGAAACGAGCTGGGCCCACGCGGCCAGGTATTTTAGGCCGCGTGGGACCCTCCCATTTCCAGCCTGTTGGGCTTCTGGTCTTCAATTTAAGCCCATTGTGTTCGTCTCGAAAATTCTGAACCGTGCTCTTTGGCCTTGCCCTTTTTGGAGTCCCGAAGCTCTCGGAAAGTCTGAAACACTAAAAAAGACGTTTTCTGGAAAAACAGGGTTAATTCCAAATAAATGGGAAAACTATGAAATATTCCCAAAATCATTCTAAAACATTGATATAACCCTTATATGATGCAAATATGATTGGAATATAAGCAATTAAAGTGCAAAGTTCATGTATGCATTTTACATGCATCACCGCCCGCGAATGGTCGCCGGAGCGGCGACCGCGGAGAGCGACCGCGGCGCTTTTGTAAGGCGCACGACGCGGGCGCGGCACAGAGCGAGGGGGAGAGAGAGGAGGGGTCCTGGAGAACCGGGTGCTCACCAGGATTGCGTCGGAGGTCTCGGACGAGGTGGAGGAGGAACGACGGCGACGAATCGCGGCGGCTGGAGCTCGGGAAAACGCGGATGGCGGCGTCGAATGCGGGCGTTCCGGCGTGCACGGCTTGGCGGGGGGACGAGAAGGAGGTGGAGGACCACGACATCGACTGCGGGCGCGGCGAAATCGGGCAGCCTGCGGGCGTCGCTCGGGTCACGGCGGCGCCTCCTACATTCGGACTTGTGTGTTTTCGCGAATGGAGATGGACTTGGGGGAGAGGAGCAGGCGGCGGTTATAAGCCAAGGGCCTTTAGTCCCGGTTGGAGCCACGAACCGGGACTAAAGACCCTTTAGCCCGGTTGGTGGCTCCAACCGGGACTAAAGATATTTTCCAGCCACGGCCGAAAGGGCGCGCGCAAGGCCCACCTTTAGTCCCGGTTGGTATTTGAATTGTTTTTTGAACTTTTTAGTGTAAAATGTGGTTCCCGCCTTATTGCATATTGAAACTATGATGAACCTTGCAAAATACATAGTGAAATAATTACAAATCAGAAAAATACATATAGCATATCAAAATGTTCATAAAAGAAATATCTATCGAATAAAAATATAATTTATTCTTTATGAGAATTCAATTATTTAATGTTTCTTATTTAGGGGTTTTTCTACTATTCCTAAATTCCATAAAATGGTTTTTAAATGGTAAATTATTTTTAAATAAAGAATAATAATGTCTGGCCTCCAAGACATTGATTGCCATGTTGAGATACACATGTGTGCCAAAAATTCGCTCATTTCGATGTAGGGATCAATGCCATGTTGAGATACACATGTGTGCCAAAACGGCGACGAAGGCCGTTCATGCCTAGGGGCTGAATCTTTCAAAAGTGACATCACATCCATGATAAAACAACACATTGGGATGCTGAAAATCATTTTTGCAAAAAATCATGAGGTTGCTATCATGTAGTTGTAGTTCAAAACTGCCCTAGTTTTCAAAGGTTTGACCGACAGTTGACCAGACACAAATGGATGGTCAGGCACGTTTCAGATTCAACCAGCTGCTCAAGTGTCCACCAAAGGTCCCCTAAAACCCACCCAGGGTGGTGGGGCCCACTAGAAATAATAATTTTTGGTACTTCCTTCACAAAAAACACTGTTTTTGCACTAAAAAAAATGAAAAATGCATTTTTTAGAACCAAGTGGTACCAAAAGGAATGGGACATTGTTTGCCATGTTGAGATACACGTGTGCCAAAAATTGGCTCATTTAATACATATAGTCACTTGTTTTCTAAAATGCCTTGGAGGCCATGAACCTTCTTCGTGTATGTCACTTGCTTATGATCGCGTCGGCCGTAACCATGGAGCATCTTCATCATTTAACAGGATGCTTGGGTCAGTGTTCACAGTGAAGGGCGGAATTTCATCAAACTTATTATAATCTTCTGACATGTCTGTCTTGTCCTCCACTCCCACGATGTTTTTTCCCCTGAAAGAACTATGTGGCGCTTTGGCTCATCGTATGATGTATTCGTTTGCTTATTTTTTCTTTTTTCGGTTTGGTAGACATGTTCTTCACATAGAAAACCTGAGCCACATCATTGGCTAGGACGAATGGTTCGTCTCTGTACCCAAGATTGTTGAGATCCACTATTGTCATTCTGTACAGCTTGTCTACCTGAACCCTGCCTCCTGTCAGCTTGACCCATTTGCACCGAAACAAAGAGACCTTAAAAGAAGGTCCATAGTCAAGTTCCCATATCTCCTCTATGTAACCATAATATCTGTCCTTTTGCCCATTATTGTTTGTTGCATCAATGCGGACACCACTGTTTTGATTGGTGCTCTTTTTATCTTGAGCGATCATGTAAAATGTATTCCCATTTATCTCGTACCCTTGGAAAGTCAATACAGTCGAAGATGGTGTCCTGGCCAACAAGTACAGCTGATCTCCAACAGTGGTGTTATTCATGAGATGTGTTTGCAACCAACCGCCGAAAGTCGCCATGTGTGCACGTGTAATCCAGTCGTCAGACTGCCCCGGGTATTAGGAGCGTACAATATTCTTGTGTTCATTGATATACGGAGCCACCAAGGTGTAACTTTGTAGAACTGTGTAGTGTGCTTGAGTGAAAGAATGCCCGTCTGTACTTATTATTGCTTTCTTTCCTAGCGTGACTTTTTCACTCAGTCTCCCCTCATGCCGCGATTGAGGAACACCAATTGGCTTAAGGTCAGGAATAAAGTCAACACAAAACTCAATGATCTCCTCTGTTCCATAGCCCTTGGAGATGCTTCCTTCTGGCCTAGCACAGTTATGAACATATTTCTTTAAGACTCCCATAAACCTCTCAAAGGGAAACATATTGTGTAGAAATATAGGACCAAGAATGGCAATCTCTTCGACTAGGTGAACCAGGAGATGCGTCATAATATTGAAGAAGGTTGGTGGGAACACGAACTCAAAACTAACAAGACATTGGACCACATCATTCTGTAACCTTGGTAGAATTTCTGGATCGATTACCTTCTGAAAAATTGCATTGAGGAATGCACATAGCTTCACAATGGGTACTCGAACATTTTCCGGTAGAAGCCCCCTCAATGCAACGGGAAGCTATTGCGTCATAATCACGTGGCAGTCATGAGACTTTAGGTTCTGGAATTTTTTCTCTGCCATATTTATTATTCCCTTTATATTCGACGAGAAGCCAGACGGGACTTTGATACTGCTCAGGCATTCAAAAAAGATTTCCTTCTCTGCTTTGGTAAGAGCGTAGCTGGCAGGACTTAAATAATGACGTCCTTTATCCGTCTCGTTCTCTCGATGCATGTTGTCTGGTTCTTTCATACGTTGCTGGTCCTGCCGTGCTTCCGGTGTATCTTTTGTCTTTCCATACACGCCCAGGAAGCCTAGCAGGTTCACGCAAAGATTCTTCGTCACGTGCATCACGTCGATTGAAGAGCGGGCCTCTAGGACTTCCCAATAGGGTATCTCCCAAAATATAGATTTCTTCTTTCACATGGGCGCGTGTCCGGTAGCGTCATTCGGAACAGATTGACCGCCAGGACCCTTTCCAAAGATTACTTCTAGATCCTTGACCATGCCAAATACATCATCACCAGTACGGTGGACAGGCTTCTTCCGGTGATTTGCCTCACCTTTGAAATGCTTGCCTTTCTTTCTTACGGGATGCCTGGTCGAAAGAAATCGACGATGCCCCAGCTACATAACCTTCTTACATTTATCCAAATATGTACCTTCAGTCTCATATAAACAGTGCGTGCATGCATTGTATCCCTTGTTTGTCTGTCCTGAAAGGTTACTAAGAGCAGGCCAATCATTGATGGTTATGAAAAGCAACGCTCATAGGTCAAATGGCTCCTGTTTGTGCTCATCCCACACACGTACACCTTTTTTGCCCCACAACTGTAAAAGTTCTTTAACTAATGGCCTTATGTACACATCAATGTCGTTGCCGGGTTGGTTCGGGCCTTGGATGAGCACTGGCATCATAATGAACTTCTGCTTCATGCACAACCAAGGAGGAAGGTTATAGATACATAAAGTTACAGGCCAGGTGCTATGTCGTGTCTCGTTGCACGGACACCGGGAGTATAGGATACCCCCTTTTAGGTTCGGCACGGGGCGCGAAGGAGGCTGAGAATCGTCTTCTTGGCCGGAGTCTAGATCAAGCTCTCCTCTCCACGATCAAAGCATGCAACCAAAGGGACACAAGGAGCTACCCAGGTTCAGGCCGCCCGGAGGCTAAAAGCCCTACTCCTGCATGTCTGGATTGATGAGTTCTTCATAGTGTGACTTACAATGGAACCTCCCGGGCAGGGTACCCGAAGGGTTTTGGCCCGAGGTAGAAGAAGGACAGATCCTGACCCGGAGGAGATCACCTTCCTCTCTACCTTCGCAACCCTAGTCTAATCTTGCTCTAGTTCTAGCTTGTGTTCGTCCTTGGTTCGACCTCCCCCACCTCCGTGCCTTGGTCCTCCTTTTATAGGCTAAGGGGTTGCCACAGGGTCACGTGAGGGGCGTGAGGGTCCTTCGGGGTGAAGGACCCTCCTCATCTAGTTTAGGGGGAGACGTGGCCTCTCCTCAGCCTAGCGTCTCCCCTGGGTTAGGTGGAAGCGTCCGCCTTGGGGGCGGACAGGAGCTGACACCACCACGGGGCGTGCTTCCCACCCGCGCTGCCTTCGCCTTGCTTCCCAAGTCTTTCGTGGTGAGGTGGAGTGCTTATCCACTGGTATGTAGGAGGTACCCGGGAGGGAGCCTGGCCTCCTGCCGGGAACTCGGGCTCTCGGGTCCTTCCTGGCCTTCTTGCTTGATTCGGGTCCCCAGGACCGGAGCCCTTAGTCGATGCAGGCCTTGCGTGTCTTGACGGTGAACCCGCCAGCTTGACTTGAGTCTTGGTCTTGTCCATCTTCAACTTGGGCCCACATGGGGTGGACCCACTTTGGCAGTACTAGGGGAACCCCATGTTCCACTGTTGCGACAGTAGCCCCCGGGCATGGTCCCGGTGGCTCTTACTCCAGCTGCCGGGGCCATGGCCTAAAGATAGGTCAAAGTGGGTCCCGGGTACCTGGTCTTCTCAGCTCCGTTGGGGACCCGCCGAGGCGAGGTAGAGACGAGCCCCCGGGTCCTGTTGACTGAACCACGGCAAACGTTGCGATTCATCCGGACCCGTGCTTATCCTGGAATCCAACGGGCGAAACACACAGAAATCGGCACGCCCCCTCGATCCCCACGTCTGTCGGAGTAATGGGGCCGCGACGTGATGTGTGGGATGCCTTATAAGCCACGACTGGCTTCCACTGTAGCCGTTACCTCTCCATATTCGCCGAAAATCCCCAAATCGCCGCCCAGGAGACTCCTTCTCCCTGACTCCGCCAATCGCCGCCTCCTCCTTTGGCCGCGGCCGTTCCTTGTTCTAGCCTCCAGCCCATGCCGCCTAAGCGAGATAGGACGGGAGTGAGGAAGATGTCGCAATCTGCCGCCGAGAAGATGGCAATGGAGGCTTCCCTGGCCGAAGCGCCGCCCCCGATGAGGGTGACTCAGGCCCTCTTTTCCCCCAGTGAGTATGCGTCCGAAAAGACATCCAACGCGTCCGCCAATCCCTGGCCGCGAGCTTCCGCGGTGCTGAAGGAGTGGTGGTGCGCCCTGGGAGCAGTCCTCAACGAGAAGGGGAGGTGATTACTTTCATGATTTCTCCGTCGTCGGCCTTCTTCCTCCGTTCTCCGAGTTCTTCGCAGCAATCCTGGAGGCTTACGGGTTGCATATGCTGCACTTGCACCCCAATGTTGTGATGATGCTTGCTACTTTTGCCTATGCCTGCGAGGCATTCGCGGGTGTCATTCCCTCGGTGGCCCTGTTCCGCCATTTCTTCGTTCCACGCCTGGGGAAGTCCAAGTGGATCGCGGGCGGTGTCTCTTTCTGCCTCCGGAGAGATGCGGCGCACCAGTACCGGAAACCTTCACCAAGGCCTCGGTTGGAGAATGGAGGCACAACTGGTATTTTGTCGAAGCTGACGGGACCAATCCCCATCTGATGGTTCATATTATCCAGCGGAGCGACTAGCACACTCGAAGGAGAGAAGCTCTCAAGGGGAAGCACTGGCTCCAGTCATCAACAGGTTGGTTGCGCTCCGCGCAAAGGGGAGTGACGGGTGCCATGATCCTGGCAGATTTTCTTCGCAGGGGGATTGCCCCTCTGCAGTTCCGGAGCCGCCCGCTCTGGGAACTCAATCAGGTGGGCAGCAGCCTTCCACAATCCAGATTTCACTTGACAGAGACCACCTGGGCTCTGTCCATGGGCTACATTTTGCCATGGGTGCCCTTCGAGTTCCAGGACGAGACTTTGCCGCTGTTCGAAGATTCGGCCGCCGACGGGATCCGATCTTCGATGCCAGAGTGCAATGAGTACGGGGTGGCGGGTACTACCAAGATTGAGCCCCCGCCAGCACCCAAAACACACAGTCTTCAAGGAGGTAGGCCAAGGGAGCAAAAGTCTTGCCCACGGGGACGTTTCCCTGGAGAACCTGGGACTTCGGATGACGAAAGCGTCGAAGTGACTCCTCCAGGAGTATCTTGCGGGCGCGGAGGCCCGGCGCTCCTTCCGGGGCGGCGACAAACCCGCCAGGTGATGAACTCTGTAACATCCCAAAATTATTATCAGGATTATATTCCAAAAATGAGAGCCAACAAAAACTTTTTGTTGTTTATTGTATGTTAATTGCTTCTTGTTACTTGAGTTGTTGTTCTTGCTGTTTGTGTGAGTGTTTGCTCTAGTGAACACTAGTAAGAAAGAAAGAAAACAAAATACAAAATCAAAGCAAGAAAATAAAAGTGACAAGTTGTCACTTAAAAATCTCAAAGTGACAAACTCAATTATTTTTCAAACCAAAGTCAGTGGAGATGTAATGTAAACACTCCCCATTTTGTTCCTACCACTTTCCCCTCTCAAATATTATTTTTGAACTAGTTTTAAAATTCTAAAATAAAAACAAATTGAAATAAATTAAAATAACATAAACAAAGTACTATGAAAGAAATGTTGCAAAACATTTTATTTTGCAATGCCAATTTTTGTGGAGCTTCTACATGTTATGGGGAGGCCCCACAATTATTTGCAAATTTTTCTAAAATGTTTAAGTGCCCTAATTAAATCCTAGAAAACCTACTGATATTAAAAAGAAACTGAAAAATAAAGAAAAGAAGAAGTAGGGGGTTTTCTGCAAAAAGGTCGTCGACTCCAGCCCCGACGACCATCGCCGTGTCGCCACCGCCTTCGTCGCCATTTTCTTCGCCGCCCGGACCCCCCCTGCAGCGCTCGCCGTGCCTCTGCGCTCTCTGCACCGCAGGGAAGAAAAACGGCGCCCTCTCCCGTCGCAGTTACGCCGCTGTTCCCCGACGGCCGCCGCGGAGGACTTGGACGGCGCCGAGCAATTAGGCCCCCCTCTCTGCTCCCCGACACGCACAGCTCCTCTAGACGCTTCTAGAACGTGTCCGGACCCCGTTAAGCACCAAGCCGCCACGAGCCTCTGCACCCTCGCCGCGTAATCGAGGATTTGATCGCCGTAGACGCGCCATGGTCGCCGCCGTGGACCTCGACCACCATGGACCGCCCCGAGCCTATAAAGCCACCCCGAGACCTCACTGAAACTCCACACCCCTCCCTCGATCTCTCCCTCGCTCCAATTTGGTCTGTGCACCGCCAGAGGGCCGTGCACTGCCGCACCCGTCGCCGCCGTCAAGGTCGAGCATCGCCGCAACGCCACACCCTCCCATTCTCTTCTCTCTGGCCTCTACGCTCTTCCTTGTGGACACAACACTCACCCGAGCCTCTTTTCCCTCTTTTTAGTGCACGGACGCGACCCCGAAGCTCCGCCGGAGTTGCTGCCCGTCGCCGAGGAAGTGCGCGACATCGCCGCCGTCGACAGAAGCTTCCCCAGCAACTGCCACTCGCCCCATCGCCTTCCCCGAGCCTCCGCCGTCGATCTGCTTCATCTCCGCGACCATCCGAGCCCTCTAGGTGAGTTTCCGATCATCACCGTGCCGCCGGCGCGGCGGCGGCGCCCAGAAATGGTCGTCGCCGTTCGCGGGCTCTGAGAGCCGTTGGATCTAGATCCAACGGCAACGTACCGCTTCGCTGTAGATGTTAGACAGACAAGTGGACCCCACCCGTCAGTGTTTTAATCATTTCCTTCGTGCACACTGAGTCACTGACCTGTAGGCCCCACCTGTCAGGTTTCTCAACTTTATCCAGAACAGTTAGATTTTCTAATTCTTTTTCTCTGGAAAAACAGTACTGGCATCAACTTCAAAATTCAATAACTCGAGATCTAGACATCCAAATAAATCAAATCCAATTGCTCTGGAAATTATGAAATTGTTTAACCAACCCAATTGGATTCAACTCATTTAGATAAATTTTAAAAAGTATTATTAAAAATACCACAGAAGGTTTAAAATCTAAACTTGTTTGTTTCTGATACTCTGTTAGTCCAAATAATTCCAAACCAATTTTGTTAGCTTAGTACTGCCATGTATTAGCTTTAATTTTGATAGAATTAATTGTGCAGTAGGATTTGTTTGTACAAAGTTTAAGTTTAAACACCCTTCTGCACTCAAACATTTAAATATGTTAATTGGTAAACCCAAATGAATTAGGACCAATTTTGTTAGGTCACATTTAGTCATGTTTAGTTACCCCTAAAAGGATTTAATTTTTGAAGCAAAGAATTTAAATGGTAGCCAAAACTTGATTATTAAGCTTCTGGATTCAAACAAATGTGTAGGGAGTTTAGTAACTCCAATTGAACCAAATCAAATTGTGTTGTCTTCTACACATCAGTAGCTTCCATAGAATTTTAGTTTGTATTTTTGTGACCAACAGAACTCAAGTTATTGAATTAAACATGTTCCACAAGTTTCTGCCATAATGTTGAACATAAATAAATGATGTTTAATTCAAATATTTTGAAACCAAATTGTATGGTTTGATGTGTGCAGTAGCTATGTGTGATGTTCTTGATTGTTGTGTTGAGATGATTGCTTGTATAGCTTAGTGATTGTTTGCATTGTTTGTTATTAATTAGACGAAACGTTGACGGATATATCGAGGAAGGAGAGTTTGCTGAAATTGAAGAACAAGAGCAAGATCACTTTGCCAAGCAAGGCAAGCTATTCTCTGAGCTTGCACTACAAACATATGCATCTACTTTCATAACATGTTTTACTCTCAAGCAAGATTTATAAAACCCATTTCAAAAGTATATGGAAATTATTTTGCCACCTATGTAGAAATATAAGATAGTTATATCAAATTATAGGATGGGAAAAACAATTATGTTTATTCAAAACTCCTTTGAAATTACTTGTGAGATTATGAAATACCGAGATGTCGGTGTTGGAATGGAGAAGAGGAAAATGGTGATGTTTATGAAAAATGCACAGTGTGTCCTTGTACTTACGTCAACCATCCGATACCCTGTGCGACCACATCCACCACATATGGGAAAAGGCTTAGCCATATAGTTTGCTCATATTAGTACTGGATACCTCATCGACGGAGATGACTCCGTCATGCATGAGGGGATAGTGTGTTGGTCTACCCCTGACCCGGGTCCTCGCTCAAACTCTATGAAAGATAAGGAGGAGGATTGAAGGTTCCACCATAAACCGCCGGACAAAACCTATGAGTCCTCACACTTAGATTCCGAAGGGCTGGGTTAAGTGTGTTGGAAGTGTCATATGGGAAGGATCCTATACTAGCATGAGCAAAGGACAGGCTATGGTCGGCGGCTTACTTCGCATACACCCTGTATGGCGAGACGTGGCGGACACGATGAGTTGCCGGATGGATGTGGGAAAAGCGTGCTACCTCTGCAGAGTGTAAAACTATTCGAATAGCCGAGTCCTCGGATATGGACAGTTGGGAGGCCCTACTTTGACCATGTGCAAGTTTTTGGAAAAGTTTTTAAGTTTAAAAAGAAACTGAATTGGAGATGTGTTACACAGCTATACCACATGGAGTGGTATGAGTTGTTGGACCATGGTGAGCCATGGTCAGAAACAGGAGGAGTTTTGGAGAACAAATGAGATGGTGGTTTCTTTAAAGATAGTTATAAAACTCTTCTTACCTTTTTCAATAAAGATATAGAGATGTTTAAAATAAATAAAAGTTGTCAACTAAAATAAAACTAGTGCATACTCATGTTGGGGTAGTTTGCGAGTACATTCAAATGTACTCATATTGGTTTCGTCCCTGGCTATTGACCTAGCCAGACTACGAGGAGGAGCACTACGCCGAGCAGGAGTATGGCGACTTCTACGCCAACTAAGGATCTCCACAAGTCAGCTGCCTGTCGGGTTGTCATCGTTAGAATATGATGTCTACTACGCCGTAGCTTCCGCTGATATTTTGGTTTGGCCCATGAAGGCACCTATGTAAGAACTTGGTCTAAATGACCATTTATGTAAGACTTTTATTCGGTACTGTAATGGATGTAAACTTTGGTATCCAATTCGGATTATGTGCAACGACAGACTGATCACGGGATCGTTGTGTTAAGCATAATCGGGTATTTCGGACAGCTAGTCCGGGGTCCCCACAGACTTGGTATCAGAGCCATCCTGACTTTAGGAAACCTTAGTTAGCATGGTCGTTTGTCAAATGTTACAAAAGATGAATTTCTAAAAAGAAAGGAATGAAGTATTTTCGAAAACTGCTTATCTCCAATCCTCTTACTTATGCAAAATTTTACTCTCATTAAATATTACATTTTCCTATATCCCTAAAATTTTGCACACCTCTCATTAAGCTTAAAATTTGACTCACTTGTTGCCCTACTATATTAAAATTTTGATACACTTGTCACCTAACTAACTTAAAATTTTGCTTAAAAACTGTAGATGGCACTCCATTGGACCGAGTTCGTTCAGCTGGAGAAGGACAGCAAGCTGACGTTTGAGAGGGACTTGTTCGAGTTGACCAAGCTGTTAGGTCGCCCCGCTCCAGAGTTTGAGGGAGCTCAGATTGATGTTCACGGTGTCGGAAGGCTGAGCTGGCTCATCAGGTCGTCAGTTCGCAGGAACATCAAGTCTCCCAGTTCCAGGACGCTCATCTTCACCACCAAGGAGGCCACCTGGGTTGATGGTCTCTGTACTGCTACACAGAGGATGCTAGCCCGACTTTGTGAGGAGCACAAGGCGGAGTTAGTAGACTCCCGTTTCCGGTTCTACGGGAGGCGCAACTGTGATGGACACCCTACTCCTTCACCTTACCACCCGATGTTTGGGAGCTACATCATGGACATGGAGATCTTACTTCAGTGCACTCAGGATGATCTGTTGCGCACTAGGATTCAGCTCCACTTCGACCGCGAGTCGCTCGTTGAGCTTCGCGAGAACGAGATGAAGCTGATGGTGGAGAAGGTTGCTCTTCTCAGGAAGAGGGCCCAGCTGAGGAAGACTATCGTGAAGCTCCGCACGAAGGTGGCAGAGCAGGACGGGCTGATTGAGGATCTAGAGCACCATACTGACGAGATGGAGGAGGAGGGCGAGGATCTCCGCAAGGAGAACAACGCTTTCCTCAGTGACGATGATGACTTCGTGGAGGAGATGGACTGTGAGGAGGAGGATGATGAGGAGGAGTTAGTTGACGAGGAGGAGGAGCCACTCGAGCAGTTCTCGAGGACGAGGAGGAGGATCCCGAGGAGCCAGCCTACCAGTCAGATGCTGACGTGTTAGAGCTGGAGGTTCCACCTCAGTAGGCGAGTGACTTGATCACTACCGCAGGATTAGGTTGACCCCTATAGCTAGTCGAGTCGTAGTAGTGGTTCTTTTGGAAACCAGATGTTATGTATCTAGATGTAAGGTGATGTTGTAAGCTTGATGTTGTAAGCTTGTTGTTGATGTGAACCCTTTGATGTGATGTTGGTAATATATAAGTATGTTTGTCTTGTTTAAATCTGTGTGAAATATTTTCATATAAACCTTAAATTAATCAACCACTTGAGAGATCGTCTTTTCCCTTAGTCGAACTTTTCTTGCCTTGCCTCTTATACCCGGTGTGCTTCAGGATGCCGCCCCGTCGCGACAATACGGGAGGATCAGGATCAGCACCACCACCACCGGACCCAACCCCCGCCCAACTTCTCGCGCTTATCATGGAGGAACGTGAAAATGCCCGGCAGAGCGCCAGCTCATCTCGTTGCCCTGCAACAACTCGCAGCCGCCTATAACAACAACAACAACAACAATGGTGGTAATGGCAATGGCAATGAGAACCAGCGATCCACCTTAGGCGATTTTCAGAAGACCAACCCACCCACCTACTCCAAGGGACTTCACCCACTAGAAGCCGATGATTGGCTTCGCACCATCGACAATAATCTTGAAGTTGCTGCTGTGGGAGAAAATGAGAAAGTGTTGTATGCAACCCACTATCTCGCTGGACCTGCAAGAGCTTGGTGGGAAACTACCAAGACTCTCCAGCCAGCTGGTCATGTCATCAACTGGGCTGAGTTCCAGGAGAAGTTCCGCAAGAAGCATATTCCTTACGGACTTATTGAGAGGAAGAAGGATGAGTTCCGCAAACTGAGGCAGGGAAGTAGAGATGTGGTCGGTTATCTGGATGATTTACCGACTTATCTCGGTATGCTCCTGATGACACCGACAAAGAAGAGAAGAAGATGGAGCGTTTCATGAGTGGACTCATGATGAACTGCAGTGTGCTCTGGTTATCCATGACTTCCGTGATCTGGAGTCACTTGTGGACAAGCCATCCAGCTGGAGACCAAGCGCAAGTCTATGTATGAAGGTCGCAAGAGGAGGATGAATGCTCAGGAAGGTTCGAGCAGCCAGAAACCTCGTATCTTTCAGCAGAACCAGGCCTGCCTATCGTCCACCCCAAGCTCCACGCCCCAATTTCCCTAACCGCCCAAACAACTTCAACCGCCCCAATGACAATAACCGTCCCGGAGGAAACTTCAACAACTTCACCCCAATGCCAATGTGTCTGCTTTGAATGCGGCAACAAGGGTCACTACTCCAGAATGTCCCAATCCCAAGAGGAATGTCAGCGCCCCAATGCGCCGGCACAGAACAATGGTCAAGGCCGCAATGGAATGGAAATGGCAAGAATGCCGCACCCGCGGAAATGCTGCTGTTGCCAAGGGTCGTCTGCACCACATCAATGCTGAAGAAGCTCAGGATGCTCCGGATGTTGTGCTGGGTACGTTCCTTGTCAACTCAGTACCTGCAACTGTTCTGTTTGATTCTGGTGCTACCCATTCATTTGTTACCCAAGAATTTGTTGCTAAGGGAGGTTTAGTCGAGAGCCTCTTACCCAAACCCATGGTCATCCAAATCCCAGAATCCACCGTAGAGACCAAGATGTTTTGCTCCGATGTACCCCTTGAGATCAAAGGAGAAAAGTTTCCAGTTAACTTAATTGTTCTGGGAACCCAAGGCATCGATGTTATACTCGGTATGAATTGGTTAGCCAAGTACCATGGTCGAATTGACTGTGCCAGAAGAGCTGTATCCATCACCACCGACAAAGAAGTAGAAGTGGAGTATGTGTCTGAAACTAGTCAATCCCACCCAGGCTGCCATGAGAGCATAGCTCGACCTGCCCTAGATGAGATCCGTGTTGTTCACCTGTTCAAGGATGTTTTCCCAGAAGAATTGCCTGGTATGCCGCCAGACCGGGAAATTGAGTTCATAATTGAGCTTATCCCAGGAACCGCCCCTATATCCCAAAGACCTTATCGGATGAATCCGGAAGAGCTGGTTGAGTTGAAGAAGCAATTGGCAGATATGCTCAGCAAAGGACTTGTTCGCCCAAGCGCTTCACCTTGGGGATCACCCATTATATTTGTGGACAAGAGAGACGGTACCACACGCCTGTGTGTGGATTATCGCAAGCTGAATGACGTGACCATTAAAAATAAGTATCCTCTTCCCAAGATCGAGGATCTGTTCGATCAAATGAACGGAGCCCGAGTCTTTTCCAAGATCGATCTTCGGACAGGATACCATCAGTTGAAGATCCGAGAGACAGACATTCCCAAGACCGCCTTCACCACTCGTTACGGTTGTTTGAATACACCGTGATGTCTTTTGGTCTGACCAATGCCCCAGCCTATTTCATGAATCTCATGAACAAGATTTTCATGGAGTACCTCGACAAGTTCGTGGTAGTTTTCCTTGATGACATCCTTATTTATTCCAAGACCGAAGAAGAGCATGCTGAACACCTGCGTCTAGTTTTGGAGACCTCCGAGAGCACCAGCTGTATGCCAAGCTTAGCAAGTGTGAGTTTTGGCTCAGTGAAGTGGCATTTCTCGGACATGTTGTGTCTGCCGGAGGAATTTCTGTTGACCCGAGAAGATCAAGCCATTTCGACTGGTTATCCCCAACCAATGTGTTTGAAATCCGAAGCTTTCTCGGACTTGCCGGTTATTACCGCAAGTTCGTTGAAGGATTTTCCAGTATAGCCAAACCCATGACCCAACTGTTGAAGAAGGACAAGAAATTTGAATGGACTCAGAAGTGTGAGGATAGTTTCCAAGAACTGAAGAAGAGACTAACCTCAGCCCCAATCCTGATCATGCCAGACGTCACCCAGAGTTTCGACGTGTATTGCGATGCATCACGCCTCGGACTTGGTTGCGTTCTGATGCAAGAAGGCAAAGTTGTGTCGTACCTGTCCCGGCAGTTGCGACCGCATGAAGAGAATTACCCAACCCATGACTTGGAGTTAGCTGCTGTTGTTCTTGCTCTTAAGAAGTGGCGTCCCTATCTTGCGGGACATCGCTGCGAGGTCTATACAGATCACAAAAGCTTGAAGTATATTTTCACCCAGAAAGATCTGAACCTGCGACAGAGGAGATGGATGGAATTAATCAAGGATTATGATATTGGAATCCATTATCACCCCGGAAAGGCTAATGTAGTTGCCGATGCCCTTAGTCGCAAACCTTGCACCCTGAATGCCCTGATCCAAGCCGAACAGCCAGCCTTGTTCAAAGAGTTCCAAGATTTTGGACTAGAGCTTGTTAGCCATGGTTATCTCGCCAATTTAGAGTTAACCCCAACCCTGATGGATCAAATCAAAGAAGCCCAGAAAGGTCATGAAAGCATAGAGGGAATTAGGAAGAAGATTTCCCTCGGCAAAGCACCCGGTTTTACCGAAGATGCTGAAGGAGTGCTGAAATTCAATGACCGTATCTGTGTGCCCAATGTCACGGAACTTAAGGAGTTAATCCTGAAGGAGGCCCATGAGACCCCTTATTCAATCCACCCCGGCGGAACCAAAATGTACCAAGACCTTCGAGAAAGATTTTGGTGGCATGGAATGAAGCGAGAGATTGGTTCATTCGTAGCCAAGTGTGACATCTGCCAGCGAGTTAAGGCTGAACATCAGCGACCCGCTGGATTGCTTCAACCTTTGAAAATTCCCGAGTGGAAGTGGGATGAGATTGGAATGGATTTTATTACCGGACTTCCAAGATCCAACCGAGGCCATGATTCAATCTGGGTCATCGTTGATCGACTGACCAAGGTTGCCCATTTGTTCCTGTCAAGACCACTATCGGGACTCAGTTAGCAGACCTGTATATTTCCAGAATAGTGAGCCTGCATGGTGTGCCTAAGAAGATTGTATCTGATAGAGGCACGCAATTCACCTCAAGATTCTGGAAATCCCTTCATGAAGCCCTCGGAACCAAGTTAGCTTTAGCACAGCTTATCATCCCCAGACCGATGGCCAGACTGAGCGAGTGAACCAGATATTGGAGGACATGCTTCGCGCATGTGTTCTATCCTATGGTTCCAAGTGGGAAGATTGTCTTCCGTTTGCAGAGTTCTCGTACAACAACAGTTATCAGTCTAGTCTGCAAATGGCCCCTTTTGAAGCCCTTTACGGCAAGAAGTGTCGTACACCCCTGAATTGGTCCGATACCGGAGAAGCAAATTGTTCGGACCAGATACCCTCCGTGAAGCTGAAGAGCAAGTTCAGCTTATTCGTGAACGCCTCAAAACTGCCCAATCCCGTCAGAAGAGTTACGCTGACACCAAGCGCCGTGACCTCACCTTCAACGTCGGAGATTATGTTTATCTCCGAGTGACACCCCTTAAAGGAATGCAGCGTTTCCATGTCAAAGGAAAATTAGCGCCAAGGTATATTGGACCCTTCAAGGTCATTGCTCGTCGAGGAGAAGTATCCTATCAGCTGGAGTTACCCCAGGAGTTAGGAGATTATCATGATGTCTTCCACATTTCCTTGCTCCGGAAGTGTCTTGAAGTTCCTGACCAGCCTGATGTTTTCAAAAACATCGACCACCTCTCCATCGACCTGAACCAAGACCTGACTTATCGTGAGAGACCCCTCAAGATTCTCGAAGAAGATGTTCGTGTTACCCGAAGACGTGCGATCAAGTTTTACAAAGTCCAGTGGACTAACCACTCTGAAGAAGAAGCAACTTGGGAACGCGAAGATTATCTTAGAAGCGAATTCCCAGACCTCCTTTACCCAAGCCTAGCAAATCTCGGGACGAGATTTATTTTAAGGGGGGAAGGATTGTAACATCCCAAAATTATTATCAGGATTATATTCCAAAAATGAGAGCCAACAAAAACTTTTGTTGTTTATTGTATGTTAATTGCTTCTTGTTACTTGAGTTGTTGTTCTTGCTGTTTGTGTGAGTGTTTGCTCTAGTGAACACTAGTAAGAAAGAAAGAAAACAAAATAAAAATCAAAGCAAGAAAATAAAAGTGACAAGTTGTCACTTAAAAATCTCAAGTGACAAACTCAATTATTTTCAAACCAAAGTCAGTGGAGATGTAATGTAAACACTCCCCATTTTGTTCCTACCACTTTCCCCTCTCAAATATTATTTTTGAACTAGTTTTAAAATTCTAAAATAAAAACAAATTGAAATAAATTAAAATAACATAAACAAAGTACTATGAAAGAAAATGTTGCAAAACATTTTATTTTGCAATGCCAATTTTTGTGGAGCTTCTACATGTTATGGGGAGGCCCCACAATTATTTGCAAATTTTTCTAAAATGTTTAAGTGCCCTAATTAAATCCTAGAAAACCTACTGATATTAAAAAGAAACTGAAAAATAAAGAAAAAGAAGAAGTAGGGGGTTTTCTGCAAAAAGGTCGTCGACTCCAGCCCCGACGACCATCGCCGTGTCGCCACCGCCTTCGTCGCCATTTTCTTCGCCGCCCGGACCCCCCCTGCAGCGCTCGCCGTGCCTCTGCGCTCTCTGCACCGCAGGGAAGAAAAACGGAGCCCTCTCCCGTCGCAGTTACGCCGCTGTTCCCCGACGGCCGCCGCGGAGGACTTGGACGGCGCCGAGCAATTAGGCCCCCCTCTCTGCTCCCCGACACGCACAGCTCCTCTAGACGCTTCTAGAACGTGTCCGGACCCCGTTAAGCACCAAGCCGCCACGAGCCTCTGCACCCTCGCCGCGTAATCGAGGATTTGATCGCCGTAGACGCGCCATGGTCGCCGCCGTGGACCTCGACCACCATGGACCGCCCCGAGCCTATAAAGCCACCCCGAGACCTCACTGAAACTCCACACCCCTCCCTCGATCTCTCCCTCGCTCCAATTTGGTCTGTGCACCGCCAGAGGGCCGTGCACTGCCGCACCCGTCGCCGCCGTCAAGGTCGAGCATCGCCGCAACGCCACACCCTCCCATTCTCTTCTCTCTGGCCTCTACGCTCTTCCTTGTGGACACAGCACTCACCCGAGCCTCTTTTCCCTCTTTTTAGTGCACGGACGCGACCCCGAAGCTCCGCCGGAGTTGCTGCCCGTCGCCGAGGAAGTGCGCGACATCGCCGCCGTCGACAGAAGCTTCCCCAGCAACTGCCACTCGCCCCATCGCCTTCCCCGAGCCTCCGCCGTCGATCTGCTTCATCTCCGCGACCATCCGAGCCCTCTAGGTGAGTTTCCGATCATCACCGTGCCGCCGGCGCGGCGGCGCCGCCCAGAAATGGTCGTCGCCGTTCGCGGGCTCTGAGAGCCGTTGGATCTAGATCCAACGGCAACGTACCGCTTCGCTGTAGATGTTAGACAGACAAGTGGACCCCACCCGTCAGTGTTTTAATCATTTCCTTCGTGCACACTGAGTCACTGACCTGTAGGCCCCACCTGTCAGGTTTCTCAACTTTATCCAGAACAGTTAGATTTTCTAATTCTTTTTCTCTGGAAAAACAGTACTGGCATCAACTTCAAAATTCAATAACTCGAGATCTAGACATCCAAATAAATCAAATCCAATTGCTCTGGAAAGCTTATGAAATTGTTTAACCAACCCAATTGGATTCAACTCATTTAGATAAATATTTAAAAAGTATTATTAAAAATACCACAGAAGGTTTAAAATCTAAACTTGTTTGTTTCTGATACTCTGTTAGTCCAAATAATTCCAAACCAATTTTGTTAGCTTAGTACTGCATGTATTAGCTTCCCTAATTTTGATAGAATTAATTGTGCAGTAGGATTTGTTTGGTACAAAGTTTAAGTTTAAACACCCTTCTGCACTCAAACATTTAAATATGTTAATTGGTAAACCCAAATGAATTAGGACCAATTTTGTTAGGTCACATTTAGTCATGTTTAGTTACCCCTAAAAGGATTTAATTTTTGAAGCAATAGAATTTAAATGGTAGCCAAAACTTGATTATTAAGCTTCTGGATTCAAACAAATGTGTAGGGAGTTTAGTAACTCCAATTGAACCAAATCAAATTGTGTTGTCTTCTACACATCAGTAGCTTCCCATAGAATTTTAGTTTGTATTTTTGTGACCAACAGAACTCAAGTTATTGAATTAAACATGTTCCACAAGTTTCTGCCATAATGTTGAACATAAATAAATGATGTTTAATTCAAATATTTTGAAACCAAATTGTATGGTTTGATGTGTGCAGTAGCTATGTGTGATGTTCTTGATTGTTGTGTTGAGATGATTGCTTGTATAGCTTAGTGATTGTTTGCATTGTTTGTTATTAATTAGACGAAAACGTTGACGGATATATCGAGGAAGGAGAGTTTGCTGAAATTGAAGAACAAGAGCAAGATCACTTTGCCAAGCAAGGCAAGCTATTCTCTGAGCTTGCACTACAAACATATGCATCTACTTTCATAACATGTTTTACTCTCAAGGCAAGATTTATAAAACCCATTTCAAAAGTATATGGAAATTATTTTGCCACCTATGTAGAAATATAAGATAGTTATATCAAATTATAGGATGGGAAAAACAATTATGTTTAGTTCAAAACTCCTTTGAAATTACTTGTGAGATTATGAAATACCGAGATGTCGGTGTTGGAATGGAGAAGAGGAAAATGATGATGTTTATGAAAAATGCACAGTGTGTCCTTGTACTTACGTCAACCATCCGATACCCTGTGCGACCACATCCACCACATATGGGAAAAGGCTTAGCCATATAGTTTGCTCATATTAGTACTGGATACCTCATCGACGGAGATGACTCCGTCATGCATGAGGGGATAGTGTGTTGGTCTACCCCTGACCCGGGTCCTCGCTCAAACTCTATGAAAGATAAGGAGGAGGATTGAAGGTTCCACCATAAACCGCCGGACAAAACCTATGAGTCCTCACACTTAGATTCCGAAGGGCTGGGTTAAGTGTGTTGGAAGTGTCATATGGGAAGGATCCTATACTAGCATGAGCAAAGGACAGGCTATGGTCGGCGGCTTACTTCGCATACACCCTGTATGGCGAGACGTGGCGGACACGATGAGTTGCCGGATGGATGTGGGAAAAGCGTGCTACCTCTGCAGAGTGTAAAACTATTCGAATAGCCGAGTCCTCGGATATGGACAGTTGGGAGGCCCTACTTTGACCATGTGCAAGTTTTTGGAAAAGTTTTTAAGTTTAAAAAGAAACTGAATTGGAGATGGTGTTTCACAGCTATACCACATGGAGTGGTATGAGTTGTTGGACCATGGTGAGCCATGGTCAGAAACAGGAGGAGTTTTGGAGAACAAATGAGATGTTGGTTTCTTTTAAAGATAGTTATAAAACTCTTCTTACCTTTTTCAATAAAGATATAGAGATGTTTAAAATAAATAAAAGTTGTCAACTAAAATAAAACTAGTGCATACTCATGTTGGGGTAGTTTGCGAGTACATTCAAATGTACTCATATTGGTTTCGTCCCTGGCTATTGACCTAGCCAGACTACGAGGAGGAGCACTACGCCGAGCAGGAGTATGGTGACTTCTACGCCAACTAAGGCTCTCCACAAGTCAGCTGCCTGTCGGGTTGCCATCGTTAGAATATGATGTCTACTACGCCGTAGCTTCCGCTGATATTTTGGTTTGGCCCATGAAGGCACCTATGTAAGACTTGGTCTAAATGACCATTTATGTAAGACTTTTATTTCGGCATTGTAATGGATGTAAACTTTGGTATCCAATTCGGATTATGTGCAACGACAGACTGATCACGGGATCGTTGTGTTAAGCATAATCGGGTATTTCGGACAGCTAGTCCGGGGTCCCCACAAACTCCCAGAGCAGCCTGTGCCGCCGAGTTCGCCATCGTTGCAGGGGTCCGATCAGGCGTCGGAGGCCATCCCTCCTCCCCTTGCTGACATGGAGGTAGGAGACGAGAGCCTGTCCTTGCCGGACCTCTTTGACGACTCATTGCAGAAGAGGTGGAGCTTCTCCGGATCGAAGAGAGCCCGCTGGTAAGTTTTGATGACATCTTGTCTTTGACAGCGGAGTTGTTTTTCTTCTGCCGCCGTCCTGACTTCTGACTTTCACTTCTTGCGCAGGAGCCCGACCCCGGAGTGGCCAAGCAAGCGACCTCGGAGAGGCGAGGACGTCGAAGCGTCGAGCTCCACCGGCACCTCCGGCGGAGGCAACTCCGAGCCCCCGAGCCCCCAGTCCGTCCCAAGGACCAGGGGGTGGCTCCGGTCGTCGCAGACGAGGCGGAGGCTGTCGGCGCGCAAGGCTCTGGGGAGAGGCGCGACGTGGATCCCCAGGCGACCCTCGGATCGCGAGGACTCGCAGCAGGTGGGTACATTCCTGAGGGCTCCTCCCCCAGGAATGCTGGCCCCTGCTCTGAACCCGGGAGAGACGAGGAAGGCCCCTGGTTCACCAAGACGTTCTCCAGCGTCTCGGAGTTCTTGTCTTCTGCCCGCGCCGAACTGGCGCGGCTGGTGCCCCCGACCTCCGACAGCGGGGAGCACTCGCAGGCTCGCGAGCTGCGGCTTCCCTCCGGGGAGGAAGCTCGTAGCGCCCGTGAACTGAAGCTGGCGGCGGATGAAGAGCTACTCTATGCATGGGAACAGCGAGTAGCCAGCCGCGAGAAGGAGCTGGAGCGGCGAGAGGCCGAGCTGGAAGATGAAGGGCCACTACCTCGGCACCATTGAGGAGCTCCAGATCAAGATGGAGCGGGACGAGGACCGCTTCGAACAAGGCCTGGAAAACGTGGCTGGCTGGGCTCGCAGCGAGGTTGAAAATGATCTTCGAGTCAAAAGCAGAGCCGCCTCGTCGCTAAGCAAGCAGGTCTCTAAGCTCCAGGGCGAGCTCAAGAGCGAGAGGGAGAAGCGGGAACGAGCCTACTCGGATTTCCAAAGAGCCAGGGGAGAGAGACAGCTTGTCCGCCCGGACTGAGGCAATGTCGGCCACGATTGAGGCGCAGAAGGAGGCCCTCAAAACAGCTGAGAAGTTTAAGCAAGATGGTACGGCTGGCCGCGTCGCCATGGAAAGGAAGATCCAGGATCTGGGCAATGCAATTGATTTCTGGAAGGACAAGGATGCGCGCCTGACTGTCCTTCGCAAGAAGGAAACAAAGGAGCTGGCTGATGGGCGCGCGGCGATGGAAGCGTCCAAATCTCAAGCCCAGATTGCGTGGCACCAACATGAGCAGATATCCAAACAGCTGACGGGAGTGCAGGCGGAGCTGGCAGATGCGAAGGATGCACTTGAGAAAGAGCGACGGCGATTTTCTCAACACCGCCGCGATGATCACAATGTCTTGCTCCAGATGAACCACGGGTCCTTGGACATCGTGCAGGAGTTCACGAATTTGGGAGTGACTTCTCCGCCCGTCCTCATGGCCGATCACTCCACTTCCTTCGCCCGCTATCCTGGGTTCTTGAAGTACGTGGCCTCGCTTATCAAGAGTATCAAGGAGAAGGTCAGCAGAGCCACTCGCCTTGCTGGGGAACAGGCAGTGAGGCAGGTGACGACCCGATTCGTGACAGCGCTTCGCCAGCGACATCCGCAGCTCTCCTTGCTGTCCGAGCTGGAGGCGCCTGAACCCGGGACGCCGCTTCCTCCAGACGTGACCCGCCAGGTGGAGGAGATCTTGAAGCACCTTTCCCGAGAAGATGACCCGTGAACCTATGAAGTCCTGAAAAGGACAATACCGGGGCCGTGAACCATGCTTTTGTACTGTAATTGCCAACTGGCTTATGAACTCATGCTTTTGAATGTAAATAACTTCTTCCCAAAGTATATGAGTTTTATCGTACTCGTGGGGGCTTTACGCTCTCGGGAAGGATCCAAAGGTGTGAGCGCTAACCAGCCGTGTGCACTCAGACTGATCTGCAGTGCGGACACAGGGCGCAACCCCCCAAAGGACCCATCGTTTCCTGACCGCACGGACCTCAGCCCACGACTCCACTGCCCGAGGGAAACTGACAGTGTCATCGCGAAGGCGCTGCCCCAGGATAACGCCCGCTTTCGCCTTAGCCAAAGCACATAAAACAATGTACCCGGGAACAAGCCCGTGCAAGCACGTTTATACTTAGCTTGCGTTTTGACTCCTTCTGGCTACCTCGGTAATTGTTCTGTCGCGCTGCCGCCAAGGCGGGTCTTCTATGCCGTGTTTCAGACATAATTCTGCCTTGCCCAGCAATTCTTGGCGGGGACAAGGCTTCCAACCGAGATAGCCTCCAATGCCGACTAAGGGCATGACTGGCTGGCTTGCGCCGGTCCGGAGACCATTGTGTTACTTGCTCGAGTTACCCGGAGACCACCCAACTGGTGTTCCGGCGGCTTGCTGGCGTATTAGAGACGCCGGTCCGGAGACCCCAAGGTTGTCTTAGTTTTCTGGACCCGGAGTTCCTTGTTTGGTGACCCGACAATCTGGCTGGCTCATGCCGGTCCGGAGACCCTGAAGCTTGCTTTACTCGCGGGATCCTGATGCTAGCCACTTAGCGATCCGGTACTTCTGAGGGGGTCCACTTGGTCCAGGCTGAATCGTGACGATGTGACCCGGGAGATCCCATTCTCCGTGGGCCACGTCTCCGCAAATGAAGGTTTGATCCCAGCTAGCTGCAGCTTGCCCTTGACTGCTTTGTATCTGTGGGGGCGCCGGTAGTGAGCAAAGTTCCGGGAGTTCTTCAGTCTGGGTGGATGCATTGGCAAAGGTCCGGAAAGATCTTCCCTTCTGAGGAACCCCAGCTGTGGCACTCTTCTTGGCTTTCTTGGACTTCTTGTTGAGGGGGCAATCTCGACTGATGTGCCCTGGTTCCCCGCACGAATAGCAGTCACCGTTCTTCTGGCGTATCTGGATGTCGTTGAACTGTCGGCAATCTTCCAGACTGTGCCGGTCAGATCTGTGGTACATGCACCACACTCCAGGTTGGCCGTCTTTGCGCAGAGGAATCTGGAGTTCTTGGGGCACGTAGATGAGAGGATCTTCTTGCCGAGGCTCGCTTTTGTGTCTTGGTCGAGGTTTTCCTCCTCCGGAAGCGGCACTGTGGTCGGCGCGTCGGAACAGAGTTCCTCCTTCGCTCCATGCGTCCATGGGGAAAGAGGGACATCAATGTTCGTGGCACCTTCCTCAGGTCTTCCCGTGCTGACCAGAGAGCTGACATAAGCGGCTGGAGGGACGAAGTGGACTCCAAAGGCGCGATCTTTAGCGGCAGGTGCCGGTGAGGATTCATCAAGAACGAAGCCGAGGCCGGGGTACCGCAGGAACTCGAGGCTGCCTTTCCCTTTCTCTTCTTTGTCATCTTGAATGTCGGATTCGGTATCTCTTCTCGAGAGCCGAAACTAGCGCCGTCCGAAGGCGCTGGAGCAGATCTTGACACGGACTGAAGCTTGACGCCGAACTTGACGACGACTTGACGATGAACTTGACGATGAACTTGACGATGATGAAGAAGAAGACGAATCCAGCACTTGCGCCCCCTACCTGGCGCGCCAGATGTCGTGTCTCGTTGCACGGACACCGGGAGTATAGGATACCCCCTTTTAGGTTCGGCACGGGGCGCGAAGGAGGCTGAGAATCGTCTTCTTGGGCGGAGTCTAGATCAAGCTCTCCTCTCCACGATCAAAGCATGCAACCAAAGGGACACAAGGAGCTACCCAGGTTCAGGCCGCCCGGAGGCTAAAAGCCCTACTCCTGCATGTCTGGATTGATGAGTTCTTCATAGTGTGGCTTACAATGGAACCTCCCGGGCAGGGTACCCGGAAGGGTTTTGGCCCGAGGTAGAAGAAGGACAGATCCTGACCCGGAGGAGATCACCTTCCTCTCTACCTTCGCAGCCCTAGTCTAGTCTTGCTCTGGTTCTAGCTTGTGTTCGTCCTTGGTTCGACCTCCCCTCCTCCGTGCCTTGGTCCTCCTTTTATAGGCTAAGGGGTTGCCACAGGGTCACGTGAGGGGCGTGAGGGTCCTTCGGGGTGAAGGACCCTCCTCATCTAGTTTAGGGGGAGACGTGGCCTCTCCTCAGCCTAGCGTCTCCCTGGGTTAGGTGGGAGCGTCCGCCTTGGGGGGACAGGAGCTGACACCACCACGGGCGTGCTTCCCACCCGCGCTGCCTTCGCCTTGCTTCCCAAGTCTTCCGTGGTGAGGTGGAGTGCTTATCCACAGGTACGTAGGAGTACCCGGGAGGGAGCCTGGCCTCCTGCCGGGAACTCGGGCTCTCGGGTCCTTCCTGGCCTTCTTGCTTGATTCGGGGACCCGGAAGGTCCCCAGGACCGGAGCCCTTAGTCGATGCAGGCCTTGCGTGTCTTGACGGTGAACCCGCCAGCTTGACTTGAGTCTTGGTCTTGTCCATCTTCAACTTGGGCCCACATGGGGTGGACCCACTTTGGCAGTACTAGGGGAACCCCATGTTCCACTGTTGCGACATGCTATGACTGCAGCTCTGCTCCCCAAAAGGATTCATGCCATCTGTACTTAGACCAAACCTTAAGTTCCTTGCGTCATCTGCAAAGCCCGGGTACTCTCTCTCGATTTTTCTCCACTGCGACTCATCAGCGGGGTGTCTCAATATTGCGTCTTTCTTACGGTCTTCTTTGTGCCATCGCAACAACTTGGCATGCTCTTTGTTTCTGAACAAACGTTTCAACTGTGGTATTATAGGAGCATACCACATAACCTTGGCAGGAACCCTCTTCCTAGGGCGCTCGCCCTCAACATCACCAGGGTCATCTCGTCTGATCTTATACCGTAATGCACCGCATACCGGGCATCATTCTTATTCTCGTACTCCTCACCGCAGTAGAGGATGCAATCATTAATGCATGCATGTATCTTCTGCACCTCTAATCCTAGAGGGCAGACAACCTTCTTTGCTTCGTACGTACTGGCAGACAATTCGTTATCCTTTGGAAGCTTCTTCTTCATTATTTTCAGTAACTTCTCAAATCCCTTGTCAGATAAACCATTCTCTGCCTTCCATTGCAGCAATTCCAGTGTAGTACCGAGCTTTGTGTTGCCATCTTCGCAATTTGGGTACAACAATTTTTTGTGATCCTCTAACATGCGCTTCAACTTCTCATTTTCACTTTCGCATTCTCTCTGTGCATCAACAATGGCCCGGTGAAGATCATCAATGAGCTCATCTGGTGCCTCTTCATCTTCAGCTTCCCCCGTTGCAGTATCACCGTATTCAGGAAACATAGGATAGTTGTCATCATCCTCTTTTTCTTCATTGTCTTCCATCATAACCCTTCTTTCTCCGTGCTTGGTCCAATAATTATAGCTGGGCATGAAACCAGACCGAAGCAGGTGGGTGTGAAGGGTTCTCGAGGAAGAGTAATCCTTCTTATTCTGACAGACAACACATGGACAACACATAAAACCATTCAGACTGTTTGCCTCAGCCACACCGATAAAATTATGCAGGCCCGTAATGAACTCGGCAGTGCGTCGGTCACCGTACATCCATTGCCGGTTCATTTGCATTATATAATTAAGTTTATCAAAAACCATTACAGAACATCTAGAGAAATGACCACTGTACATCGACACATGCATTGTATCAATGACAGATGAAATGATAAAGTTGCTAACCTCGATCGAGGAGGAAAGAAAGAGGAGAAAGCTTAAGTGTGGTTCAGGCACTTCATATCATGTTTGTTTTGTGTGAACTCAAGTGGCATCATGCTCTCAGGCATTTCATCGAGCACCTCTTGTGCATAGAGGGGAAAAACAAAGCAGCATACACCACTTGTGCATAAGAAGGGAAAAACAAACCAGCTCACACACAAGCTCGGGCTGGGGGGTATATATAGGAACATGGACTTTTAGTCCCGGTTGGAGACACCAACCGGGACTAAAGGGGTTGCGGCAGGCCCTTTAGTCCCGGTTGGTGTCTCCAACCGGGACTAAAGGTCCCATTCGAACCGGGACTGATGCTGGCCCTGCCCCGTGCGGCGTCCTAGCCGTTCGAACCGGGACTAATGCTCACATTAGTCCCGGTTTGTAACGCGACCGGGACTGATGCTCCGGGCAGCTCCGAACGGAAGCCCTGTTTTCTACTAGTGCCAGGTGACATCTCCATCTCCATCGCTCCCAGGTGAGGTGACGTGATGATCCCTAACGCCGGAGGCAGGCACCATTGATCCGCCCCTCTTGCCGGCGAGTCAAAGCATTGGCTTTTCATCACCGGAATTGACGCCGACACAGAGTTGCTGATTTCATCATGCGAACGAAGCTTAGCAAGCCAGTGCTAGAATTGAGATGCTTACAATATCATAGAGGTCTTAGTAGTACATATAGAGATTCAGTCTTTTTCTTTAGTCTCTCAGTCACTACACAAGATTTGCAATAGTTAACCATGATTGTACAGTAGCAGACATAATATAAGACTTCTGATCAATGTCACCGTTGAATGCAAAGTAAATAAAAATGCACCTGACTTGTGGGATTTGTGCTATCTGTTCATGGTATTTGCAAATTGTATTGTGGCTGTTCATGTATCCCGGCTGTCTTTTTTTTAACCTGAAAACACATTTTTCTGTGGGTTAAGCAACTATTTTCCTGTGGGTTAACCGCCATGAAAACATACATTTTTTGTGAGTTAAGCAACTATTTTCCTATGGGTTAACCGCCATGAAAATATACTTTTTCTGTGAGTTAAGCATCTATTTTCCTGTGGGTTAACCCTCACGAAAATGTACTTTTCCTGTGGGTTAACCGCCATGAACATCAATTTGTAAACCTGACGACACCTTATTTTTATGATGGTGGCCGCTAGGAAATTTTTTCCAGTGGGTTAACCGCCATGAAAATTGAATTTTCGTGGCGCTTCATGCGTGAGTGTTATTGCCTGACGGTTCGCCCTCACGAATCATTTTCCTGGCGGTTTATGGTATTTTCGTGAGGATTTCTAACCCTCACGAAAATTCTGTTTTGTGGTAGTGAACGAACAAACTACAATAGAAACGATGTAATTTTGATTCGCATGCATGTGTTACAAGAATACATAATGAACTTAGGTATATTTACATGGGAATATCTTAAATGAAGAAGGAGTTACAATTTCGGCTTACTTGCTTGAACCAAAAGAATATACTTACACGGATAAGCCGCAAGCTTGCCCATGGGCACCAGCAAGGGCCACACGATCTATCAATTGGAGTCATCAAAACTTCAATCTTTTGTTCGGTTTCAGACACTAGTGGGGCACGGCAGGACATTTTTTTTAGATAAAGGGCTTTATTACTCAAAAGTTTGAAGTATTACACCCGGCTTCTGCATAACAAATGCATACAGCCGCAATCCAAATGATAAAAGTAAACGAAGTGCGAGAATAGACGAATTACAATCATCAGAGTAATGCAAAACGCCTATGGCATGGCAAGCTCATCAGCCTATGGAGGACCAATCCGACGATCAAGCGGCCACCCATGTTGTGATAAAATGTCCCTTGCCACCTCCTCCAAGCGAGCACACGACTCCGTAAAGAGGTCTCGATGTCCCACGCGCTGTAAGGTGGATCACGTACGGAGAGTACTTATGCATCGGTAGAGTACCTGCAAGAGAGAAACATCTTTGTTATTGAAAACCTTGTCATTTCTACTAAGCCAAAGCGACCATATAACGGCAATCGCTCCCACCCTAATAACCGTTCTAAGCTTCTTATCTATCCCATGTAACCAATTGCCAAAAACATTTGCAACGGACTTGGGTGGATATAAGTTAGATGCTATTTGGATAGATGACCATATAGAACGAGCGAAATCACACTCGAAAAATAAGTGTTTTATTGTCTCTTGTTTTGAGCAAAACATACACTTTGTACTTCCATGCCAATTTCGTTTGACAAGGTTATCCTTAGTTAAAATGACACCCTTACGAAGATACCACGAGAAAACTTTGATCTTAAGTGGGATCTTCATCTGCCATATTTTTTTATTATCGTCGACTGGAATATCAGACATAATGGCCAAACACAATGATAATTCGAGTACTAGCTTGTGCAAGGCCACAACAGCAGCTACAGCCGAACAAAAGAGTAGTTCGATAGTGTTAAAACATGGAGGTAAAATGTCTTTGTTGCCCAACCCATATATAGGGCCTAAAAGAATTAAGGAACAAAATGTTAATGTGTTGCGGGATAGTTTTGGAGTAGAACCTAAAAGGCAACACATGCGTATGAAAGGCCGTACCTTGATTATATTGATACGACCCCATACCCGCAAGGATTTGAATTGCCAGAATTTACAAAATTTACGGGTGAGGATAATAGAACCACCATAGAGTATGTCAGCCATTTTAACACAGTGTGGAGAGCTGACAGTAGTGGTGCATTACAATTAAAATTATTCTCATTGTCTTTATCGGATATTGTGTTTACATGGTTTTGCTCCAAATTCAAGTCATATTTGGTCATAAATGGAGCATAAGTTTCATGACTATTTTTAGATATAGCCAGCCTGCTCCATAAATTGATAGTTAAAATATGTAGGAGGTATTAGTTCATGTTTGGAGAGCTTAAACATCAATGTGGTGTTGGGTGCTGGCCGATCTATGGATCTGGCAGCTTTTGGTGCCCTGGCCGTGGTCGTGGCGGCGGTGGTGACGACTTCGGCTTGGTGTTTTGTCCCCTGTCTCCGGCTCCGCGGCGGTGTGGTGGGCTCCGGCCTCATCGTGGAGTTTCTGGGGTGGTCCTGGAGCGGGTGTTGCTGGCGTGCGCCTCTGGCTTCCCTGGCCGGCCGTGGTGGCGAGGGGTGAAGTTGCAGTGGTGGTGTGCTTGCTTTTGGTGGCTCCGGCGCTCTGTTTCTTTGTGTCTTCTCCGGACAGCCGTGGAGGCGAGGGGAGGAGGCACGGGGAGGTGAAGCCTGGAGCGGGGAGGCTTGGTGCTTGGCTCGGGCGCAGGGATGGATGGCGCGAAGATGGTGGTTTGGGCACGGGGAGGTGAAGCTCTGGAGCGGGGAGGCTTGGTGCTTGGCTCGGGCGCAGGGATGGACGGCGCGAAGATGGTGGTTTGGGCACGGCTTGGCCGCTCGCGCGCAGGTGGTGCTCGTGCTAGACGTGCGGACGGCTTGGCCGTGCTCCTTCATCGACAAGATCTCGTCGCTTGCGTCGAGTGGCTCAGTCTCTCGCGAAAGGCGAAAGGGAGGCGACCGTAGGTCCACCGTTCTCCGCCGGCGGGTTCGGGGTTCTCCTTCCCTCCGCCGGCCGCTTCGGCGGCGGCGGGAGGGGGGGGGGAACCCCGGCGACTCGTGCCTGGCGTGTAGATAGTTTAGGTTAGGGTTCCGTGGGGGCACCGTTTTCCTGGTGGCAGCGGCGGTCCTCGGTGGAATAAGCTTGCTCCGGATCCAGCCCAGCTCGACTTGTTCGAGGGATCGGTGAGCTCTGGTTCCCGTGCGGTCGTCGGGGAGGCGGTTGCGGCGACGACCTGCTGGGATTTTGTTCTCCAGTTCGTTCCCCGTCTCGATGGCGCTCCCTCCGGCGTTGTCGACGAGCTGGGAGACCCTGTACAGGAGGGTGGTGTTGGGTGCTGGCCGATCTATGGATCTGGCAGCTTTTGGTGCCCTGGCCGTGGTCGTGGCGGCGGTGGTGACGACTTCGGCTTGGTGTTTTGTCCCCTGTCTCCGGCTCCGCGGCGGTGTGTGGGGCTCCGGCCTCATCGTGGAGTTTCTGGGGGTGGTCCTGGAGCGGGTGTTGCTGGCGTGCGCCTCTGGCTTCCCTGGCCGGCCGTGGTGGCGAGGGGTGAAGTTGCAGTGGTGGTGTCCTTGCTTTTGGTGGCTCCGGCGCTCTGTTTCTTTGTGTCTTCTCCGGCCGGCCGTGGAGGCGAGGGGAGGAGGCACGGGGAGGTGAAGCTCTGGAGCGGGAGGCTTGGTGCTTGGCTCGGGCGCAGGGATGGACGGCGCGAAGATGGTGGTTTGGGCATGGCTTGGCCGCTCCGGCGGCAGGTGGTGCTCGTGCTGGACGTGCGGACGGCTTGGCCGTGCTCCTTCATCGACAAGATCTCGTCGCTTGCGTCGAGTGGCTCATGCGGTCGTCTTCAAAGTTGGAGGTCTTCCCGCTTCCAGTTGGCAGGAGGTTTGTGCTCTTCTCCTCCGGCGATCGTCGGCGAAGTGGAGCTCTGGTTGTTCAGCAGTTCTTCGCTGCTGTTGTGCTCTTTGCTGAGTACCTGTTGTATGAATTTGCGTTTGTTTCTTCTGTTTGTTTCTTCTAGTTGTACGCAAATTTGTACTCCTCTCGTTCAAAAAAATACAAAACCACTGGAAGCTTGTGCTCCTCCCAAAACGGTTTAATTTCTAAAGCAAGCTGAACACACTACGTGGACATGGGTGCCCACCATCATATTATCTCCTCTTTCCCAGTACTACTCTCCTCGTTCCATTCAACTAAAAGTTTCAAAGTCAATTCGGGCCATTCACCTAAATTCGACAACTTTTACATAAAAAAATTCACTTGACTTGGGAACTTCCAAGCAAACCATTTTGAGAGCTTTCGACAATATGTATTTTGACCACTTTCAATTCAAGTAAATCAGAAACTTTCATATCAAAAAAAGGAAATTTATCAAGGGGTGGATGGTAGTTACCACTTACCACAATGGAAGCCAGATATTTTCGATGACACCTTTTTAATTCTCTGTGACAAATTGTTGTGGATTAATCAGGTGGTGCATACTGCTGCTTTCTAGACTGTATCAGCCGGTGCAGCGCGGCGGCGGTAGCACAGCCATGCCACGGCACCAACCAGCACCACGGCGGCCGCCGCCACCACGACCGACAGGCACGTCGTGACTGGGGCTATCTCCGCCGGCGGCGGCGGCACAACGTAAGCAACTTCTTTTGCGGGACAACGGCTGCTGACGCTGATACAGGACCGCCGGAGGCCAAGATCGATAGGGCGAGGATGCGGCAGGAGCGATTTCTCATAATAGCCATTGCGACGATGAGGTACATGCCGTCCTTCACCGTGGGGTTGTAGCCATCTGGACCAGACGCAGTCCTCACCTTGTGCGGCATACTCCTCGCGGTCCCCTGTAAGCACTTGTACAGGCTGCCGTCGGTGACCACCAAGCCAGCGGCCGTCGATGCCTGGAGCGTGCCGTGCCCAACCTCATTTCTATGGAAGAAGACACCCCTGTGGTGCTCAAGATGGCGTGGAAGCAGGGAAAAATTTATCGCCAAAAAAAAATGATAAACCCGATAATCCTGTTCATCGGCGAGTCCCGGTAAATTTATTTATCGGTAAAATTTTTCGATAATTTTGAAATTTTTTAAATTTCGGTAATTTTTGATTTTTTTGAAATTTCGGTAATTTTAAAATTAGAGCACGATAACAGACAACGATGTTGAGATGGTCACCCAACAAGGTAGTTACATGTTAGTGCATATTTATGTGTTATTTTTTTATGTCAAATTATTTGGATACAATCTATATGATTTTCTAGAGAAATTGAGCCATTTTTTCAAATTCTGTCCGAATTTTTTTGTCTATCGCCGATAGAATTCGATAAATCCGATAATCCTGTTTATCGCTAACCTCCAATAAATTTTTATTACCGATAAATTTTTCCTTGCGTGGAAGTCTCCGTCGATGCAGCTGTTCCTCTAGGTCGGCCGGACGGGGCCGAGCTCGCTGTGGCTGAACCTTCGGCTCTCCGGCCATATGCCCGTGTCGACGAAGACGGTGATGACGCTGTCGCCGCCGAAGTCCGTGTAACGCCGGGCGCTGAACCCAGGGTCCAAACGGAGGAACCCCGGAGGCCTCGTGGTCTGGGGATGGAGCAGCCTATCCTCGTACTCGTACACGCCGGGGCAGTTCGACATGCGCCCGGCCTCGTCGCCGTTGACTTGGACGGCGAGCCCATGCATGACGGTGTCGTAGCCGTGTACAGGACGTTGCTGGAGATCTCTACTCGAGGCGAGTGGGTAGTGGCCACCATGGAAGTGTACCAGTACTCGAGCGTGGCGAGGTGGGATGGCCTGGCGAGGACGAAGTAGGTGTTCGACGGCTGAGGATTGTGCTCAGAATGGTTCTTGATCACTTGGATGGGAGCTGAGTGGGTGAGCTGTGCGAGGAGGAAAACTTTTTTTTTGACACCCCTCCACTGAGTACAGCTGTAGCATCTGTTGAAGCACGCGCACACACACCACACCCAACACACGCACACCACACACACAACGCACGTACTCACTCGCACCTACAACTACACACAGTTTCTTGAAAGAACACCTGTAGCGTCATGCGAGAGAGGCTGGAAAATACCGAATAAATTCGGCCTCCCGGTGCGACACCCGGGCATCGAGCCCGGGCGGGCAGAGGCCACGACGGGCGCTCTACCACTGAGCCGCAGGCTCGTTCGCGTGCGAGGAGGAAAACTACAAAGTGGCGCAGGAGGCTGCAAGTGAACGCCATTGGATGTGTGCTGTGATGAAGCTCGTGATGTTCTCTCTCTCTCTCCTTTCTGATTTGTTTGTTTATTCTGTGTTTGCTGAGCCATTTTTGCGCAGCAGCATACACCTGTCGTGCTGCCACTGGTTAAGCTATTTTTTGGTGTTTCCCTCAACACAACCCGATTTCTGCATCAAATATTATTTCCTCTTTTCTTTTCTTGATCACAAATTGAACCAGGGACAAAATGGACATTTTCTACCTTGGCGCCGACTCACCACGCAGGTTGCACTCCACGTTGGCGCAGAGCAAACTTTAAACAAAAGGAGAATGTTTGAGGTCTTGTTTGGACAATTTGAAACTTAAGATACGGAACCGTGCCTCAGGTAAAAAAACTTCAGGGCCAAAATGGTTGTTCACCCTTCTTCGCAATTTCCTAATCCTTCGTGCCAAACTCTGTGATTAGGTGCATTATAGAGGCATTCAAGGACGGAGCCAGGGGGGCTAGGGGGAGCCATGCCCCCCCCCCCCCCCCCCCCCCCCAGATTTATAAATTTGCATATATACCCTTCTAAGTTCACCTCCAAGATTGATGAATTTCTATATATACCTTTGAAAGTTCAAACATTTTTCATATAAAACCTCAAAATTTCTCTATTTGGCCCCCTCGTATTTGGTTATTTGTATTTACCCCCCCCCATTTAGTCTGATCCTGGCTCCGTCCCTAGAAGCATTCTAGCTGGTATCAACTAGCATATCAAAATTCTTATTATAGAAAGGTAACTAGCTCCACCAATTCGATGTTCTAATAAGGTGTAGGGGTGGATATTAGCTTTCATGTGTGGAGAGCTAATTCAGATTCAATACAAATCAACTTAAAGCTTGTGCTCCTCCTAAAACAGTTTTAACTTCTAAAGCAACCTGCAAAGGTCACCATGTAGGTTGAGAATAATTATTCTCGATTGGACACAGCTAGCTAGAGTCTAGAAATGATGCATGTTGATCAGAATGTATAGGACAGTCCATGTTTATATAGTGCCATTAGTAGTATGGATCCATAGTCGCAGTGCACAGTACATAAATACATATATATACATATATATATGTATATATAGCTATTCCGTTGTAGAATAGTGCCCTACAACCACTTCTGTACTTCCTGTGATAGTTCTCTGTACCGTGCGGCTTTTTTGGGAAGTTCAGTAACTGTATTTTTGACGTGATTGTTTAATCGTTTATCCAAATTAAACAAACGATATATCGTTGAAAAGATAATGAAAATCCGCATCTTTTTTGTGTAATATCATTTTTGCAAATTTGTTATGATTTTAAACAAGTTTTTAAAAACTTGAATCTGTGAAACATCACAAAAAACGTATTTTTGAAATATTTTCTCAATCGCTTATCAGATTTAAGAAAATGATACGCCGTTGAAAAGCCAATGCAATTCCACATCTTTTTGTTTAAGATCATTGTTTCAAATTCATTACGGTTTTAAAACAATTTTAAAAATACCGAAATCGAAAATATCATAGCAAACGTATTTTTTGAATATTTTCGCAACCGTACATTGGAATGATGCAAATGATACGCCATTGGAAAGCTATTGAAAATCCGCAAATTTTTTGCTTTTACGGTTTTTCCAAATTCATAACCGATTAGAATTAATTTTGAAAATACTCTATTATGTAATGAGGCATATACGGGCGGACCGTATTTCGTCCACGGTTTTTGAACCACTTATCGGAATCATGCAAATGATATGGCACCAGAAAGATACCGACAATACGCAACTTTTTCGTACACGTTGTTTTTGCAAATACTGTACGGTTTAAGAGTAATTTTAAAATTTCCAAAAACGGATTACCGGTGTTTCATGAAGGTGGTGGGTTCAAATTGACTAGATAGGCAATATGATTCGTCGTGGGATGCACTATGTAATGAAATTAGAATCATATTACACCATATGGATCTATCTATACCAACGAGATTAGAATGATTTATTTCCGTCCCAAAAAAACAGAATACTGTACTTCCCTCAACACACGAGTGAACTTCCCGCTATCTGCATGTGTACTGCCGGTGGAATTTCTGTGATTATTGTTTAGTAAAATAACGATAACTTTCTCATATAATGTCTGTTTTAGGTGAATGACCACTCAAAATGATCGGATTGAAAAGACACATATATTAAAGTTTTCTAAGTGTGTTTTTCTCTCGGTCAAAGTTTGGTCAAACCTATTTTGCCCTATTAAAAAAATTATTTGACAACCCATCCGACCTCTGAATCGAGTAATTCTTTTTGCGTTAGAAAGATGGAGTCGGGATCTATCTACGATTTTTTTTCAAAAAATGTGTACTTCCTTATGTAACTATGTGTACTTCCGGGGAGGAGATACTGCACTTCCGATGATGATTAGTGACATGAAACTTCTGCGTGTACTTACTATGAAACGAAGTAACTGGACTTCCCTCGACACACGACTAAACTTCCTAGTATATGTGCGTGTACTGCCGACATTTTTTCCGTGTTTAGTTGCGAGTATTATTCACTAAAACATGTTCAATCATATTTTGTACTTCCCGAAAGTAAGGACTGTACTTCTCAGATTTTATATTTATACTTCTAGTGGGATTTTAAAAACAAATGGTGAAGGATTTGAACTTCACAATCCAAAATTGTGTACTTCCCGATGCTACCATGTGTACTTCTTTTGCGGGGACAGTGCACTTCCGAAGTTGGTCCTCTGTACTTCCGAAAAGTAGTGATTCTTTTGGCGTTGGAAAAATAGAGTAGTGGACTTCCCTCAACACACAAGTGCACTTCCCGGTATGCGCGTGTGTACTGCCGGCGGAATTTCTGTGATTAGTGTTAAGTAAAACAACGATAACTTTTTCATATGGCGTCCGTTTTTGTCGTCAAAGTTTGGTCAAATATTTTTTGCCTGTTTTATAAATTATTTGGCCACCCATCCGACCTCCGAATCGAGTGTATCTTGTTACGTTGGAAAGATGAATTCAGTGGCTATCTACGAGAAATATTGAAAATAATGAAAAAATATTTATAGTAGAGTTGCGAGTATTATTCACTAGTTCATATTATATTTGTACTTCCCGAAAGTGAGGATTGTACTTCTCAGATTTTATTTTGTACTTCTAGATGGGATTTTCGAAAAAACAAATTGGTGAAGGATGTGAACTTCACAATTCAAAATTGTGTACTTCCCGATGCTACCATGTGTACTTCTCTTCGGGGGGACCTTTCAAAATTGGTCCTCTGTACTTCCCGGAGTCACTGCGTGTATTTACTATATTTTTTAATGATTTTTTCATACTTCAGTGGGACTGTGTACTTCTAAAACCGATACTTTGTACTTCCTAAAGTCACCTGTGTGTACTTCTTATATTTTACAGATTTTTTTTTTTTGCATTTTCACGGGGACTTTGCACTTTCGACATTTAACCTTTGTACTTCTCAAATTTATTGTTTGTACCATTTTGTACTGCCTACGACAAATGAGTGTACTGCCAAATATTAATATGTGATCTGCCAAAATATAAGTGTATTGCAATAATTGTTTTTGCAAACTATGTAATCACCAAGAAGAAATTTGATATGCCAAAGTTTTCAATTTTATTCATAGACAGTTGAACCGTTTGTGCCCCCTTTTCATTTTCTCAAATTCACTTCTCATCCGAACCACCGGCTGAATTCAATAAACAGCGGAAAGATGCAGAGCATGGGACAAATAACCAGCAATCCACGTGTTGCTCCACAGCTGCACACACGTAGAACGATTGCATCAGTGATCTCTCAGCTCTTGCTGATACTATGAAGGAAAGTTCTGACGACACCACAGAAGCTATCGTATTGTACTGCCCGTACAGAGTACTTGTACTTCCAAAAGCCATCATATTGTACTGCCAGCATCGAGCAGTTGTACTGAACGAACAGGTTCAGGTCTCAGGACACTCCTAACTGCAACAAACACATTGAAGAAAGGAGACCAGTTGAAGTAAAAAGAAATAGAAACCGAACAAACTGGAGTCGCACGAACTGATGCTACTTCCACCGTTCCACGAACTGCTCTCTGCTGCTGCTGTGAGTCAAAAAGAAACAAAACCGCTACTGCATCATGGAGAGCATCGTGGAGACAGAGCGGCACCATGACTCGTTGGAGATAAGGGGGCAGCCCTCGCCGGCGCAGTCCACCAGGACGGAGGGCGGACGGGGAGAGTGGAGGCAGGGCTGCCGGCGGCGAGTTGGTCGGCCTAAAGGAGATTCGCCACGGTGGTGTGTGATGCAGGGGGCGTTCTCGCCGGAGGATCGCAGGAAGGCTGTACTACCAGCATCGAGGAGTTGTACTGACAAGCACAACTAATTGTACTGCCCATTTGCGCTGCTCAGCTGGGGGAGGTCGGACACAGTGAATGAAATCGCCATGGCGACAGAGGTTAGGCCCGACGGCCGGGGATGGAGGACATCAGCTCCGGCGGGGATAGCGGGCTGGCCGGCGGCGGTGGGAGAGGCTGTAACGTCCCAAATTTTGGGAGCCAGAAAAACTTAGTTACAAAAGACCCAAAAGTTAGGACCAACAAAAACTTTTGGAATTGTCTTGGTTATTGATTGTGTTTCACTCAGGTTTGCTCTGTTTGACTTGATGTGGTTTGTGATTATGTGAATGACCTCTCTTGTTACCAACCTTGAAACTCAACCTAGTTATAATTTGACCCTTGTGATCAACGTAATGACAAGTAAAATAGTCCATAAATCTTCTCCTATCTTATTTTACCCAACTTCTTTTACCCTGATGTTTTGATCTTAGCATCTACCCAAAGACCTTTTATCTGGGAAAATAAAATTATTTCCCAAAGCTATATGTTTGCAACACTATAAAGGACCATATAATAAGTCATAATATATTTTGAGTTAATGTGTTGCTAGTCTTAGCAACTCTTATTTCAAAAACTCCTAATTTAATATTTCTTTGGAAACTATTACTAGGAAGTGGTTTAACCTTCTTTCTTCAAAATCTTGTCATTATTGTATTGACCATCACCTCACAAAGTATATATATTTGTTTAATCTTCAAGTTTGGTTATTTGTTCAATTGCTTGTTTGTTTGAAACTCTCTGCTTATGATTAGATTATGTGACTTGAAAATTGAGCAAGTGATTTAATGAGTCATCATTATGTTTATGCTTGGATTGTGTGAGCTTATTGTTTTGCTTGAACTCATTGGCTTGGTGGTATACTTTGATAGTAACACAAATACAAGTTTAGCATGTTTAAATCAAATTTAATGATCTTCATGCTTATTAAAACTTAGCAAAACTAGGGCATCATGTTAAGCAAACCATAAGTTGTTTTTGACATGCAAATCAACCAAGTTGGTCTTTGTCACATATATTTTCAAAACCTATTTTGGTTTGCTGTTAACACCTTGTTTAACCACTTTATCATCTAGAGTTATGAGGCTAGTCAAATTAGTGACCATTTGTCTTGTGTTGGATTCACTTTTGCCATTTTCATCTTTAGCAATTCAAACCACCTTTGGACAATGCACATGCACCCCTCTCTTCTCCATCACCTGTTCTTGCTGGGAAAATTCTCTTGATCCATCCTTGAGCCCCTGCTTGTTTAATTTTCAGTGTTGAATTTAGTACCAATTTAATTCTGCACACCCTCCCCTAATCACCTGAAAACCTAATCTAACCTCTCTCCAACGATTCTCTCTGCTGGTAACAAGGAGGGAGACCAGCACCCCACCCCTAGCCCACTTCCAGCCCCTCTCTCACTCCTCTCCTCCACTCACCTCTCTCCTTTCTCCAAACCGACCAACAGGAGATCACTCCCTCTTCTCCCACTGGCCTAGCCACGTCCGACCCGACCAACTCCTCTCTGTCCCCTTCTCCACCGCCCTCCCCAGCCAATGCCGTGCCCCTCGCCCACTCCCCCAGCCGCCCGTGACCGAAAACTCTAAATCGGGCCCTGGCTATAACTCGCACCCGAGGCCTCCCCTCTCGCTCATTTCCTCCTCCAAGCATGCTCACACACCCCCTCTGCTCACCACCGAGCCAAGCCCGAGCTCTCGCTCTCTGCACCCCAGGAGAGAAGGTTTTCGCCTCGGCAACCGCAGGCGTCGTGCGGCTATTGCCGGCGACTCCCTCCCACTCTCTTCGCCATTTTTGGCCCGCCAGACTCACCTCTGCAGCAGCTAACTCGTCCCCCTCTTCTTTTGCCCAGAGGCCACCCGTGCGTGTCGCGTCCGACCTCGACCCGTGGAGCTCGAGGCCGCCGTCGACATGAACTCCGGCGCTGCATGCGGCGCCTGAGGACACCACCGAGCTCGCCGTCGCCTTCTCCGTCGACCCGAACCACTCCCGCAGCCGCACGCAAGCCCTAGGTGAGCGCCCCGCCGCCGCCGTTCCTTCTCTGCCTCGGGTCCAGCCGCGCGCCGTCGCGTCGGAGACGACGCAGGAGAGCCGTAGATCTCCAGATCTACGGCCCTGTTTGAACCCAGCCCGGCGCCTGCCCGTTGCAGCGCGCGCGCCGCGCAGCGCGCGTAGTTGGGCCGGCCCAGCTCGCTCGCGGCCCAGATCCGCACTGGCCTCGGCCAGATTTGGCCCAGTAGCAGCCGTAGACATTTTTTTCTGTAGATTTATTCTTTTCCAGTTTCTGTTAATTGTTTGTGTTTAGTTTAATTAGTTTTTGCCAGATCTGTTTGTGCAAATTGTTTGGGAGCATTTTTGTTATATGCTTATGTTTTTCCTAAACATGCAGAGCTAGTTTGGTCTAAAAATAATTTGTACTTTGTGCTGAGATTTAAATCTTTTAAAAAGTATGTTTTCTACTCAAATCATGATATCTTGAGCTAGGATTATCCGATTGGAGTGAATCCAATTTCTACAGAAAGCTAAAATCAATACCCTTCCATAGAATTTAATCTTGCATGCAGGAAATTTCTAAAACTGAAGCTTTAATCCTTTTAGTTTTAGGACCAGTAGCACTTGAGGCATTTTTAGCTCTCAATTGGAAAGTGCTTTGGGTGCAAATCCAATTTTCCTAGCTTGGTATGACTTCTAGCAGTACTGTGGTAGAAGGGTTTATTTTTAGGAACATTATTTTAGGACTTGTGAATTTTGCCCCAAAACAGCAACTTTGCCACTATTAAAAGTCTTATTTTAATTCATTTTCTTTAATTGATTTGATTTGTGAAATATTATTATTCCATCTCAAGTTCAGAACCTTAAGTTACCTTGTACTAACCTAGCTCAAACATTCTAAAAGTATTGTGATGTCTCTCACTACTCAATTCTAGCATGTTCATCTTAGCATTTAGTGTTTGCCCTTATTTTGTTTTATGACATGCTTGTGTTTAGAATTATTTTAGATTGATTTATCCATTAGGTTGTTTGTGTTTGAAAATGCTTGATGTTTGGTTTGTTACTTTAGATTGTTGTCAACACGCTCCTTTGCAGTAATGTTTGTGGTGTTCTATTAAATAACTCACCTGCACCTTTTTAGCTCTTAATCAACAACTTGTGTGAGCAGTGGAGTTAACTTTTGTTTGTTGGTTAACTACTTAATAATATGTGTTCCTAGAGCTAGTAACATGCTTGCATGTGAGTGTGCTTAATTGCTAGTGTTAAGGATTGCATATTAAGATACTTTTGTCTGAAGTATTTCCTTAACTATTAAGATACTTTTGTCTGAAGTATTTCCTGAACTAATGTAGCAGCCCTTGTTAAATGATCCAATCACCCAAAGGGGAGTTTTGCCTTAGTGTTTAGTTAAACTAACTATTTAACAATTGGGGTTGTTCTGTATACTTTCTTAGGTGTGTTTGTTGTTTGTCTTAGCTAAATGAACTTGTTGCTTGTTGTTGTTTAACTAAGTGAATTGCTTGCTGTTGATTGTTAGCTTAGTATTTTGTGCAATGCTTGTTGTTTGTTATGCCCTTGTGGCATTGTCTTGTATTTTGAGTGTTGTTCCTTTTCCTGTTTACGACGTTAGGTACGATCGGGAAGGAACTGGAAGTGAGAAGTGAACCTGAGGAACATCAATATCAAGGCCAAGGATATATTGCCAAGCCAGGCAAGCCACCTCAACACCCTACTGAAATCCTACTATTTGTACAAAGCATGTTTCGTTTTCAAAATAAAATAATGCATGTTTTATCTATTCTGTGGCATTTTGCCACCCCAAGACTATTTTACAAAATTATTGTTTGGCCAAAAATATATGTACTAGTATATAATAGGTTTTATAAAAAATGAGTCTTTACTTGAGAAGCCTTCTACTGAAGGCGCTATCAAGAAAATTATATTTTCTAGTACCATATCCTTATACTCTTACCTCAAAACTCGAGGAAAACTCGAGTCGCTGGGAGCGATCGGCGAGAAAGTGTTTTACAAAACCCATGTTGCTGGGAGCAAATGGAGATGTTTATGAAAACCCAAGCTGCTGGGAGCAGTCGGAGGTAGAGATGTCTTTGAGAAAAACAAAGTACTGCCCTAGAGGCCGCCCGAACAATTAACCCGTGCAACCACATTACTTGAGATGGGTAGGACTTAGCCGGAAGCTTGTCCACTTTAGTACGGAGGACTTCATACTCTATAAGGGCAAGGCCCTCGAAGCCGGGTTGTCGTCTGTACGAGGCAATACACAAGCGGAGTGACCCGCAGCCGGACGATTACGTTGGGTCCCCTGCCGTGGCGGTGTGGCATCCCGAGAGAGACCAGGGGTCTAGTGGAGCACACGGTGCCGAGGGGAATAAACCTATCGGGAGTCCTCTGTACTAGGGCGGATATAGTGGAAAGCTTTGATCTGGTTATCCGAACCCCCGCATACTATCGTATGGCGGACCGTGGCAGAACACATCGGACGACCGTTTGGTGTGGTGAAAGTGCACCACCTCTGCAGAGTGTAAACCTATTCGAATAGCCGAGTCCTCGGTCATGGACGGTTCGAAAGGCCACCGATCTAGGCGTATGGGCAATTTTATGTTTTCAAAAGAAAAATGGTTTGTCGATGGAAACAAGGAGGCATCAAGGGGTACCTGGGAGTTATGGATTTGGAAGAAGATGGTTGGTCTCGGGGAGACAATCAGTCTGATCTCCTGGAAAGAAAAAGGGGTATCCCCATCCTAGTGTCTTTGAAAAGTTCTACGAAAATGGTTTAAAAACATGGAGATAGCTCATGCTATTTCTACAAGAGAGAATTCTATCTCTAAATGTCTTTTTCAACAAAGATATAGAGATGTCGTATTCTCTATATCTTGCAACATTTTTTTTTGCGAAAACTAAGCCCTATAGTCGTAAACAGCAGCTATCCCAGTTTTCGAAAACATTTTTATTGCATTTACCATGAAAACTTAAGCCTTGAGGTGGTTTTGCGAGTACGTAAATGTACTCATATGGCTGTGTCCCTGGATATTCAAACGTCCAGATTTCAACGAGGAGATGTACGACGAGGAGGAGGAGTACGCCGACGACTACGCCAACTGAGTGTCACCGGTCAACTGCTCTGTGGGAATGCGTCTGGGTGTGATGAGGGCCGACGCAAGCCGCAAGCTTCCGCAATATCGTAGTTAATTCTGTCATGTCTGACGATGATTGCAGACTTGGTCATGTGACCACTATTTATTTGTGTACGGTTTGTATGTACGTTTGAATGATGTAACTTTGTATACCTGTTTGGTTATGCGATTGCGATGCACTGATCATTGGGATCGTGATCTGTTTTCATAACATGGGCACCTCGGACTTCGGTCTGAGGGGTCCTCACAGAGGCGCGTTGTGCAGCGGCGGGGATGGCAAGCTGGCCGACGATCAAGCGGTGGGAGAGGCCGAGGCGCGCTGGCCGGCAGCGAGCAGGGCGCGTGGGTGGCGGCAGCCCGGAGGCGCGTGGCCGGAGGTGACGCGCGGGTTGAAGCTCCGGCGCGGGGACGCCTGGCCGGCTGTATGGTCGCGGGGGCGCGGCGGAGGAAGGTCGTCGGGGCGTAGCCGGAGCGCGGGGGACCGGGATTGGGAGTGGCCGCGAGGGCCGGGACCTGGCCGGAGCATGGAGGAGCATAGGAGGGCGGCGAGTGCGTGGTCGGCGGCCGGCGGCAGGAGCCGGGCATGCGCGCGAGGTAGCGGGGGCTTGGCCGGGGCGCGGGAGACCGGGAATGGCCGCGGCGGCCGGGACCTAGCCATAGCTTTTGGGGAACAGAGGAGGGCGGCGAGCGTGTCGCCGGCGGCCGGTGGCCGGAGCCCCGCTGGCGCGAGGTAGTGGTGCAGTTGGATCGAACGTGGAGGAGGCGATAGGTGGGGTTCGGTCGTGGGATTAGATTTTTCTAGCGGATCCATTGCGCACCGCGCCCAATATAGGGACACCGGTTGTAGGGCAACTAAAATACAACTGGTTGTAGAATATACCTACCCTATATATATATATTCCAGCTATTCTAGACTCCCCTCTAGAATAAGTATTCTGGACAACTTTGTGAACTGCGGTTTAAGGAGTGAACTTCCTGTCGACTGGAGAGTTTTTCCCTCGTAATTTTGTAACCCCTTATCGGATCTATGCAAACGATATCGCGTTGGGAAGCTGTTCAAATTGCGCATCGTTTCTATCTCTGTCAGTTTTTCCAAATTCGTTACATTTCGCTGAATAGATCTGGAACACACAATTTCATTTTCCGTTCGTTCATATGGAGCGGACTGTTTTTCTGAGATTGCTCGTTAACCACTTATCCAAATGAAACGAGTGATATGTCGTTGGAAAGATAATTTCTAGGCGCATCTCTTTCATACAGGAATGTTTCCACAATTTGTTACGGTTTTGTATTAATTTTAAAAATACATAAAAACGGAAAACGTGCCGGACGGGAACTATTTCCAAAATTGGGACGATTTAGGGGCGTCCGTGGGGGGCGTGGCTTCATGGGTTAATCGAAATAGACTCGTAACGCTGCCGATTGGACGCGCGGTTGGTCAATTTTTGAGTGCGGATGGTTTTTCATATGTATTCGCACGGTTTAATTTCTGCTCAGTAAAAAAGCGTCTAAACTGCTTTAATTACAGAAACTAAACTCCCCGAAGTTGTTATAGCGCACTTCAGTTTGTTCACATGTGAACGTCTCTTCTTTTCTCGATTTGTTTTAAATTATTGTTGTAGTTTAACTCCTCTATTGTTTTTATACATTTTTTTACATTATAAATCGATCTCTCCTAGAATCTAAAATTGAATTCACATCACTTAAAACATTATATTTTTCAAATTTTGTGCATGGCAGTGAACTTTAGTTTAATATCTAGTTTTTCTCCCTGTAGACGTGTATCCGAACTCTTTGGGGGGGGGGGCATTTTTGTAAATCATAATTAGAAAAAATAGTACGTCATATGGATTGTAACGAAGCATCATTTATCAAACTTGACTTTTCTTAATTACATTCTTTTTTTATTAAATATGTGTCTTTTTTTAATGCCCACCACCACGGTACTGCTCTCTTCCTCCCCAAAACCTTCATCCCCACACCCCTCCGGAGCACTCGACGCAACCGCCGCACGCCCCTTCCTCGCCGTATGCTCCATACACCCCGCCTCTCTGCTGCGGATCTCCCGTCTACTAGCTGTGGGTCTCGCGGGGGTGGAGCGGAGAATCCCCCACCCGCGCGCCGCTCTATTTCGGTCGTCTTTTTTCTAGGGTTTCTGTACCGGCGGCGCGGTCAAATCCGTGCCTGATTTCGTCGGCGGGGGCTCGGATCCGCGGCGTAGAGTCATTTGCGTCGTCGTATCGCAGCCTTCGCGCGTCGCGCGTACCCCCCGTCATCCCCATCCCCACCTCAAGTTCACTTTTTCTTCTCGTGCGCCCGGGTTTCCAATCCCTCCCCTTTTTCGGGTTGTGTCTGATGCGGAGAAGCAATGGATCATCGTTCTCCATCAGGAATCGGAGGTTAATCTCTTTCTTTTTGCTGTTTTTTACTAGTCTGTGTTAAATTTTGGTTAGTTGCTGCGTAGGGTTTGTATATTATTAGTTATCTTTTTTTTGTTTGATATATGTGCTGTAGGTAATGAATGTCCATTTCTGAATCATGCATCAACAATATTTTTTTTTTGTAGATCATAATTGTGTGAACCTCAGTTTTATATTACTGTGAACTCCCTTATGATTAATGCTTTGTGCAAGTGTATTCAGATTTTTATTCCAGTAGCGTCATGTTTCAATTAGTTCTTTTTTTGTGTCTATGTGTTTTCTGTTGTATAACAATTGTTTTAGCATTTTTTTGGTAGTTTGCATGTGTATTACCTTTTTTTGTTAGTAGCTGAGCACTTCTTTGCTTTTTTCCCAATACCATATGTTGATTTTATTTTCTTTTTTTGTGTTTTGTAGTTGAAGATATCATCAATGAATCCTCAAAGCAGCTAAACATTGACTATCCTTTGGGAGACCCCCCTTCAAACCATGGAGTTGACATGCCTGGTGATCCCTGCAAAACAACGGATGCAGATTTGCCATCTGATATGCCTTTGTTTGATGGTACTCCGCTCTCCACTCGAGGTTGTGGGGGTGACAGCACTGATGTCACTGGTGATGTTTCTTGTAAAGCAACGGCTGCAGTTGTGTCGTCAGATATGCCTTTGTTCGACCATACGCCTCTGCCAGCACCTCGATCTGATGGGGGTGATAGTAGCAGTACTCTTGGTGATGGTTCTTCTAATGCAAAGGCGGCAGATGTGTCATCTGACCTGCCCCTCTTTGACCATACTCCGCTGTTGCCCTCTGTAGCCGGCGTGTTTGATAGCAGTAGTGCACCTGGTGAACGCACAGCTGGACCAATGTTTGACTCCACTCCGATGCACACTGTCCACAATGATCCATTTCGTGTGACTGATTCTCCTGTACCTGAGTGCACCCCTGAGTGGCAGGATACGCCATCGCAGAGTGTTGTTGGCCCTGAGGAAGTTACTCAGGAGCACAATGTTCAGGAACAGCTTGATAAGTATGCGGAGGAACATTCGGGCCGTGTAGCTGAGCATGAGAAGAAGGTTATAGCATACCAGAGAAGAAAACATCCAGAGATGTTTAGTACTCACCAGGTAAATGTCTCTGATATCCCACAAGAAGAATTGTGTGCAGAGCCCTCACCGTCAATGAAAACCAGGGTGGCTGTTGCCAAGAAGAAAAATGCAACTGCGGAGCCTTGTCGGCGCAGTAATCGTGTTGCCTGTAGTGTCCAGAGGTCGTCACACGATGCACCCGCCCCTGTTAAATCAAATTCTGCTAAACGTAAGAGGGTTGCTGATAAAACATACATCCCCGATGTTGAACCTGATGGTGGTGATGATGAATGTGCGGACTTTAAGGGTGCAGATGATGTTGAGGTGGTCTTCCTGCTTTCTCTTATTAGTTTTTGTTTAATGAACCATCTTTTTTTACTGTAAGTGAACTTCCTTCTTGCATTTCTGTGTGCCTTATTTTTTCTTTGTGTTGTCCTGCAGAATATTAAAAGGAGGAGGAGACAAGTAGCTCCAAAGAAGCCGCAGGGTCGGAGGAAGAGAAGAGATGAAGGCGAAGATGGTGAACATAAGCGTTTCCAGCAAACAGTCCGCTGTTCTCTCGGTGAAGTTCGTGTTGCGGCCAATTTGCTGAAAGATGCTCACAGGTCCAAGGTCATTGACGCTGGTTTTGGATGTGTTTTTGGTTGGGTGCTTGAGGGCAATATCACTCGTGTACTCATGTGCCATCTGTTGTTGATTATGGACACATCAACTATGAGGATTAAATGTGGACCTGACAAAATACTTGATGTTAACAGAGAGGCCGTTCACCATATTTTTGGTCTCCCAATGGGTGGTGACATAGCACCTAGGCCTTCTGACACTGGACATGATGAGGCTCTAGCCAGTTTTAAGAGAGAACTTGGCATTGATAGTAATTCTCCCATCCTGATCAAGAATTTGCGTGAGATGCTTCAGAACTTAGTTGATGATCCCAATCAGGTTGATTTGGCTATGAAGGTGTTCTTTGCCATTCTATTTAACAAGCTCATATGTCCTGGGTCAGCACCTCGTGTGGGTAGGGAGGCTGCTATGCTTGTCAACATGGATTACAAAAAAATGGCCAAGATGGACTTCTGTCAGTTAGTTGTTGATGAGATTCAGAGAGCTGCCATCAAGTATCAAGATAGGAGTATCCCGCAGGCTGGCCCTGAAGGCGGTTGTGTCGTGCTGAATGTTATGTACCTGGACAGCTGCTTCTCAGCTCGGTTCTCCGTAATGCACATCAAGACGCCACGTGCGAATTTCTTGCACGAGAAACCTCTGAACGAGATTTTCTACCTCGACATGAGAAAAAATGGCGGCACTGACCTGTCACAATACAAGTTTGGTGGACTACCGGTTAGTTTTACACTCTTTTTTCTCTTTTTGCATGCTAAACTTCTGCTAAATAAAAATACTAGTACCTTTGTTATAAGTGAACTGCCATGTATTTGTATAGTAAACTTCTCTTTATTATGTACTGTCGTATACTTTTTTGCATTCCTGAACTGCTGATTTATGTAGCTTCCTTATCTTCCTTTTTTTTATCTGCTACATTTTTTTAATATGATATCTTTTTTATATCTTTGTGTCTTTCAGTGGAAAGGCCGCAATCAAGTTGTCTATTGTTACAGTTTGCCTGCTGAGGTACTCGTGTATGATTCACGCCCCAGGTCACCTGCTAGCCCACCTTGCCCTGATGACAGTTTTGATCCTAAGCCCAGCACTCAGATAACTATTTACACCCCACAGCAGCCATGTGATAAATTTGAATCGAGAGATCATCCGACTTCAGATGGGCAAGGACCTTCAACTCTTTCATCTTTTGACCAGATCATGGAGTTGTTGCAGAAAGTTGAAGAGATATCTCATAATATTCCAACAACCTCTGATCGCATGAGCAGTATATCTGGCCTTTTCCCTTATGGGCACGGCCCTTGTCTTGAAGCAGTTAAGCAACAGACACAGGATGCAACGCAATATCTCGACAGCTTCAGGCTTGCTGTATTGTCAATGAAGGCAGGATTTGCCGAGTTCCGCTCGAAACAAGATGATGCATGCAGGGAGTATGAAAGAGAAGCTGCCACTATAGCAAAGCAAATCGTTGAGGAAGATGTTGATCCTGAGAGTTCCCACAACAAACTTTACTCATTCATTCAATCTGGAGGAGTTGCTGAGGTATTTGTTTGTTATTTGTTTTTTCTTATTTCCTTTTTTATTCAATAGTTAGCTGTATGAACTTTTCAACTGATGTTGTGTGAACTTCCCTTTTCGCAGGCAGAAGCTAAACTAGCTGAGATGTTAGCTTCTCAGGATCCTGTTGGAAATGATGAAGAAGGTGGGGAATCCGATAATGATGATTGTGTTCATGATGGCAACCCGATTCCTACACCCATCACACCGCATGATGATTGGAACCCGACCCCTCTAGCTGTCACACCGCCGGAACCTTTTAGTGACGGAAATGATGATAGAGATGACAGCCTGTTTGACGGTACACAGTCCAGTATCAAATACACACCTCAACAAGTTGATTCTGCGTGGAGAGAGCTTGCTGACGACGATGATGATGTTGATGCTTCAACGAGTAAACAATTTTTGTATCGTTCAACAAGGACGCAGCACATGAACAGGCTTCTGGATTGCATGATGATTCAACTCGTGCAGCTGGTGGTGGAGCTGGTGTTGACAACATTGGCGTTAAACAAAAGGGTTTGCAGGGAACAGTTATGCAAGATGACATCCCAGCTGAAGAAACCCAGCAGGGGACTGCTAATGTCGATGGCGATGTAGAACCTTCTCAAGAAGCAGGCAAGGCGCATCTCTACCACTTTTTTTAACCCCCCAACACATATATGTGAACTCCTCAGTAATCCCTTTTTGTCTGTCTACTTTTGCAGCTTCGACTCCAGGCTCGACCTATACGCTATCTGATATGCCAATCATGAAGAAAATCAAAGAAGTTTATGAAGGAGTGTGTAGGTTGAGGAAGGATCCCGAGAAAAAGTACGTTTTTAATCCCATCCAGTACATTTTTTATCCTTTTATGCATGTATGTTAACTCCCCATAATATGCATGTGAACCTCTCTGACATCTATCTGCTTCTTATCATTATTTTTCTGTCCACAGGGACAATGTACTTTTCGATCACGATGAATGTCGTTGCACGATCGGACAGGTTGCTGAAGCTTTTCATCCTTATGGTTATCTATGCACGTTAACGGCTACTCTTGGTTCATTTATGTTTGGTCGAAAGTTCACGCACTCAACCAAACTTGTTGCTCCATATTTTTCTCTGTAAGTGAACTTTTTCTACTTTCATATGTGAACTTCCCTCCTGTTTCTATTTGTTTTTTTATTTGTATCTTTTTTGTTCTTGCCAGAGGCATATATTCGAAGGAAACTTAACAAGCAATGGTGTGAGGAGATTTTTTGATCCAGCTTCTGATGAACGCTTAGACAAGAAAGATATTGTGAGCTCAAAATTTTTTTTGCTGGTTTTGCTGGGTTTTACAGCTTCTGATTTGTCGAGTTACCTTTTCGTTTTTGTTTTTTAAATTGTCTGTATTTCTTTTTTTGCAGGTTATGTTTGCTATACTTGATGGACCCGACCCTCCAGTGCTTGGTGTTATTGGCCACTTCTGTCTAGTGGTTCTCAATCTGACAACGCAGTCCTTCGAGCTTATTGATTCACTGCGTGGACCTCTGGATCCAGATGGCAGTAGGGTTATACATTTGATGGCAAAGAATATAAAGAAATTATGGAGGGAAGCAAGAGACTCTCAAGGGAATTCTTTTGAGCCAAAATCAATTCATAGCTGGCTTTTGGGTTATCGCAAATCGCCAAGACAAGGGAACACGTAAGCACATATCCTTAATAATGACTATATATTCAGTTACGACTTTTTTTCAACCGTGTATACTATGATGCAATTGTTGATTATCTCCACTTTTTTTCTGGTACAATGGGCAGGCGTGACTGTGGCTTTTTTATGCTCCAAAATTTGCAATCATATGATGGCCATGGCCTGATACTCTTCGAGCAAAAGGACATTCTGAACATAAGGATGACTATGCTTTATAGCTGGTTGACGGCGAGTGATTTCATAATCGACCTCAAGAATGTTATTGGTGTTGACCCAGGTAGTAACTGTAATGCTTTCGCTTTGTTTTTCTGTCCCTCACTCTTTTTGAACTTCTATTGTTATAGGGAGTGAACCTCCGCTTCATTTTTATTGTTGAGATGAACCTTTTAGTTCTTTTTATGTACTGAATCCTAGTTTCTTTTTGTTCTTTTTAGGAGACCGTCTTGACATGCACGAGGATAACTTTTCTTTATTCGAGACTCAATGTTACACACCTGATGTTGTACCCATTGTTGAGGAAGATGTTGTGAAGGGCAAAAGCAAGGCGCAAAAGGTTGTTGCCTGTCTTCATCCAGTCAAAACAAGGTCCTCCAATAAGGCTTCTTCTACCGTATGGAAAGGAAAGGCTAATGTCGTTGCAATTGACGACGATGATGATGATTTTGTCAATGATGCACCCTGGAAGCGCAAAGATAAACATGTCTCTAAGGATGTGCAGGCTCGCAGTGTGGATAGCAGTAGTGACTTTGTCACTCAGAAGGCTATTCCACCAAAGAAGGTGCCTACTGCGAAAAATCCAGGGGGTTCTAAGAAGATGCCTTCAAAGGTCACCAAGAGGTCGAGTGTCGTTGTCCCAGAGCTTATCAGTCAGGAGTTCCGTCATCTATCGAGTGCCAAGGATATCAAAAATTTAATATTAAGCAAGGAGTATAAAAGCGAGCACAACAAGTGAGTAATGCTGCACTTTTATATGTTTATGGTTTGTTTTTTGTGCCCAAAATATTTGCTGACTGTATTTTTCTTTTAGTTTCCAATGTTTTGTTCCCATCTTCTTTTTCTTTTTTTGTTCCTGCAGTGCAACCCTGGTGATGTTCCCGACTTGTGATGATCCTCTTTTTATTAATGGCAAGCGCTTGGACAGTATTTTCGGACGTTGTGAAATGATGGAACTTGACATAATGGACTGGATTATCTCGTACTGGAAAGATTCTGGTGAGATGAATCACTTGTTCCAATCGGGTGAACGTGTTCTGCTCACACCATATACAATCCCCGTAAGTTGTCTTAACCTTTTGAGTAATGATTTGTGTTTTTAAATTTTGTGAATATAAGAACTTCTGAATCTGCTCCAACCTGAACTCCTCAATTTCTGTAGAGTTATTTCTTTTTTTAGTTACATGGAGGATAATTTCTAACTTCCCAAAAACCATTAATCTGAACTTCGAAAAACCATGCGGTTTTTTTCTCCCTGCAGTACCTGCTTGACTACGTACCATTCAATCTAAAGGACTCCAAGGGCAATCCTATCCAGAGGAAACCATTTGACGTGAAAGGTGCTGCTAGAATCTGGAAAGCATACGTGAGGGATTCTGAAAACCTTCTGACTGCTAACCTGGTAATCCTTTTTTGTGTTTTGCCTTGTTTGTTTGCCTTTCCCTTTTTTATTATTATGCAGATTGAACTTCTTTTTTTGTGTAACCTGAACCTCCTCCTGTCACAGATTATGATCCCTCATTTCATGAGCAGCCACTACTCGTTGTACATGATTAATAAGTACACTTGGAAGTTTGATATTATTGATTCGAGGAAGTATACCCAACTGACACACACAACCAGGAAAGAGCATCACAGTCATCGCGTTGAAATTGTAAGTTTTGGGTCCAAACATCTATATGTGTCGCGCGCTATCTGCTGTTTTTTGCATCAGTATAATTGTAATTCTTTTTTTTTCTGTGTGAATCTATTATATCCAGGTCCAGAGATTGGTGGATGTCATGAAGGAGGTGTACGGTGCAGAAGAATACGACAAGCACAATGAAGTTGATTGGGTAAAAGCCGCAGAGAAGCCCCACTTTGTGGTAACACCAACGCAGGGCGCCAACGAGTGTGGATTCTATGTCTTGAAGCTTGCCTGCATTTATGATGGCTTGAAGTTTGTAGAGAAGATTATCAGCAGCGATGTAAGTCCCTTGTAATTTTGGTTATTAGTCCGAACACTTTTTGGTAAGTTATCAATATGAATGGTTTTTCACTTTTTCGTTTATGCTTTCTGAAGGCTCGCGTTGAAGACTGGAAGGCTGAATATGTGTACCAACTTCTGTTCCACCCAAAGAATGAATTCTGCCCTGTGGATTGGCCTGAGTTGCTCCAAGACCTGGTCCTTCATGGTTTAGGAATGCAGTCTACACAGGATCAGCTGACACAGGCTGCGAGAGATCGTGTTCCCAAGCAAGCTAGGAAATAGATAGCTACCCCAATGGCGTGTAATGTGTGAAAAGAAACCATGTAGTGATCTTTTTACAACTTTATGTAACCCTTCTCGTAGACTTATTAGATTTTTATCCTTTTCCTTAGGTGAACTTTCATGCAACCCTGTCTTGTGTTACTAGTTGTTAACTTCCTCTATGGAAGAAGTAAACTCCGTGTACCCCAGGACAAGTCAACCTCCGTAGCTACCATGTGTGAACTTCCTTCTACTTGTAGTTGTCTTTTTTTTCGGGTGAACTTTTTCATGTGAACGCTGGTTGTGAAATATATACTTGCTGATAGACTAGCAGATAGACTAACTTTATCTGTTACCCGAATTAACTTCTGACCACGAGAAGTGAACTCCGGGCTCCAGGAGAAATGAACCTCCGTACGCGCTATAGTAGAACTTCCCTCTTATTTTCATTTTTAAACAAGTTGTAGTCTTTTTTCGAAAGATTTTTCTGATAACTTAAGAAATACACAAGCTTATCTCAGTGTCTACAGTCTCCAATACATTTTGAAGTTAATTGACCAATAAGTACATTTGAACTAAGCATACTATTTTCTGCAAGTCTTGGCTGCTTTCTCCCATATATCAACAAAGATTGTAGGGCATGCTCTCTTCAGGTGCTTATACCCGTCACTTTTAACCACATCATCCATTCTATTGGTAGAGTTGAGAAAATCAATGCAAGCATCTTTGAGCTGGGTGCAATGATGCTGGTCGGCTAAAGCTAGGGTGTTTGCCACTGTCTTGGCATGAAGACTATCTAAAAGCTTGCCCTCGCACAGCAGTTTCATTCTCTCAATAGCATACCTATCTGCAGCAACGAGGAGATGCTTAACCATATCTTCAGTCTCATCATCGTTGAGGGCATCCATTGGGGGCAACGAATCCTTGTAGACGAAGTGAAGGAGTGCTTTGAAAACACACGGCTCCATATCTTCGATTGTTACATTCCCCGTAGATTTGTTCCTCATCGGCCCATACAACTCTGCCTTGAAGACGGGTGACCGCATAGCGAGGATCAGCTTATGTGCTCGAAAAATCTCCCCCTTGACCTCAAAAGACAAGTCAGCTTCATCTAGTGTCTCTAGCAAATCACCAAGATTATCAAGCAAGTCTGACGGTGGAACTTGGACTACAGATTTCATCTCAGCCTCCTTGAACTTGATAACAAGAAGATTGCACTCAATGACAAGGGTGTCGTCCACAAGGTACCATCCGACATCATCTTTTTTCTCACATAACCCCGGTCCTGTGTTTCATCGCAAAACTCCACCATCTGCTTGTGTTTATCAGCGTAGTCTGACCATAAGAATTCCGTCATGGTATGGTGGATTAGGCAAATATCGAGAAGTGCCTTCACGTCGTTATTCTTTGAATTGTGCGAGATGAAAACTGAAACCCAGTCGTCCTCTGCCTCTTCCTCTGTGTAACCGTTGGGGTGGAACTTGAGGCACCATTGGTGTCCACCGATGTCGAAACTGGCGGACTTGATGAACTCGCCGACGCCAAGGTCGCTGTACAAGCTGTACCCCTCAATCTTGAACAAATGCTTCCCTTCCACTGCCTCCTGTGAGCAGGTCGACTCTGTCAATTTAGGTCTTGAGGATGAGTCCATCTGTTCACCTAGGACCAGCGTCTTTTTGTGTAGGAATGTGTTGAAAAGGCAGCGAGACCTGCAAGGCGCAAGAAAGACCTTTCTGTCAAGAAAAACATGGCGAAAAAACATGCACGTGAACCTCCTAACGTCATGAGGTGAACTTCCGAGGAACATGAACAGCGTCTAACGCTAAAAAAAAAAGTCAGTGTGGGTTCCAGGCTAACTCAGCATCTAACTCATCTGATATGCGAAAGGAACAAGCGATCTAGAGGCGGTACCGTTCCAGGCGCAGGACGCCCCCTGCAGTGCGGCGCCGGCGAGCGAGGGTGGGGGCCGCCGCCGTCGATTTGGTTGGCTGAAGGCAGGAGGTGGTTATGGTTGGGGATGGACGCCGCCTCCGACGCGGTCCCCCTCGCTGCGGCTGCCGACGTCGATCGATAGCAGACGCCGACTAGGTTGGGGGGGTGGGGTGAAGTCGAGACGGGTTTGTCTGGATCTGGGGAGCCCCTTAATTTATTGGTAGTTTGGCCCGCGTGGGCTAGGGTTGGGTTAGGGTTCGGAGAGACGTGCCAGGTGGGCCGCATCTGTTTTGGATTTTTAGAAACATAGGTGGGCCATATAATGATTTTTTTTTGTGTTCAAAATCTACGACAGTTTCCAAAATGAACTTCCGCATCATATCTATGTGAACCTCCCTCACTGAAAGGTCGAACTTTTTTTTATTGGATAGCGGAATGTGAATTACACAAGAATCTTCATTCGACACTCATTTTTTGTAATGATGGACTTTACACATTAGCTTCAATAAAATATCAGAAACAAAACCCATTTTTCTGTTATTAATGCAAAAAGACAGTAATTCTGTGTACATATGTTTTTTCATTGTTTTTGTGCTAGCAAGCTATCATTTCAAAATTCCAATACAATGCAAACTTGGTACTATTTTTTTTTTCTTCTATTTTTTTCGCTATGCTTTTTGCAGCCTCTTACTCCTTCTCGGCTGCGTTGTTGATTGTGTGTCTTCTTTGCGACCCGTCGTGTTGGTCTGCTGTTTTGTTTTGGTGGCAGCAGCGTTTTGTTGCGACTGCAAGGTCCGTCTCAGCTCTTCTTGCAGCTGCAACCTCAGGCATGTCCTTGCATTGTGCCCTCTTATTTTTCCACAATTTCCCCATACCTTTTTCCCTGCTCGCTCCTCTTTCTTGCCCCCATCCACCTGACGTTCTGAAAGTCGCTATTGGAGGATCTCCATCTTCCTGGGGCAAGTCCTCGAGTTGTGCCATTTTTTTTCATTGCATACGCTGCATCTCCGCTGACCCTCCGCCTCTGGAATAACTGCCTCTCTAGCATGTTTCGGAGCTGCTTGGGAGATTCGATCTTGCAATGTGGTGTCTTCAATAATCTCTTCTGCGTCATCATCATCTTGGTTCGCTTCGTCGTCATCGTCTTTCTCTGATTCTTGTGTGTCCAGGTTGTCTTCTTCTGTCTCGTTCCCGGAGTCCTCATCTTCATCAGTATCGATCAATTCTTCTTTATCCTTTTTCTTGAAGCACTGTTCTGCAAGCAAGTTTTTGATTGAAAATTTCAAGTTACGCGGAGTGGTGTCAGTCCGATTCAACATCCGATGCTCCTCAATTAGCTGCTTCTCAAGCTTCCTCCTTTCGCATGTCCTGCGGTTGTGCCCTGCAATTGTGTTGCAGCCACTGCACAGTCTCTGACATTTAGGATTACCATTCTCATCAAGCTCTGGTTCTGGTCGTGTAGGAGCTGATTTTTTTCTTTTATACGTTTTCACGTCAGCACCACCCTTTGCGCTCTTGCTGGCACTCTTGCTTCCTTTAGTATTTGACTTCAGCGGTGGCCGGATATGCGCATAAGGAGCAGCAGTAGCAGCATCTTCTGTACATGGTATACCGCCATAACCAATTGATCTGGTATCTCCATGCGACGCCTCATCAGTTGCATCGTTCGCATCCATTGCAGCATTGCGCAGACCTGAGCTCACATCTTTATGTGCATATCCAGATGATCTTACAGTGCCATCTTCATGCGACGAGTGATTTGTTTCATTGTTTGGATCCATGGTGGCGTTGTCCAGACGCAAATTCGCCTCTTTGAAAGCAGCCAATGCAGCGTCAAACATTTGGTTGAGGAGCAACCTTTGGAAACCAACTTTATAGCCTCGTTGTACAGGATCGACCGCCTGTAGTGAAGCGTGTTTCCGTTCTCTTCTTGCCTTACACAATCTTTGCGGTTGAAGTCTGGTTCGGTTACTGGGTCTTTTGTGTATCTCTGCAGCACATAAAAATCTGGTATCTTGTCTAGCCTTATGTGCTCAAACACGGCTATGACGTGCTGGCACAACAGACCTACAGACATGAGTAAAATTATTTAGTTTTCAACTATTGAAAGAGCAAAAAAAAAAAGTTGAACTACTATCTACTTAGCATTAAACTCCTATTTGTGCATGTAGTGAACCTCCTGAGTTCGAACACATTTTGAACTTGGCAAAATGCGTAACATGAATAAGTACCTGTGTGCTCCCAGAGCTTGCACTCGCAGCGGAATTCACCTTTTTCTTCATCTGCTGTTACACGAAACTCATGTCTCGACCAAGCAAAGACTCTACTCTGGTTGTAGTGATGAACAAGGTAGTTTCTGGGATCCTCTTGCGATTGCTTGATGTGAAATGCCGTGCTGTGGTATAATTGTTCCCGAAACACATTGTACACTTTTCTGGTGTATTTCCCAAGTAGTTGCGCCTCAAAGCCATAACGAGTCACTGGCTTCCTTACGTTCTGCTCATGTTGAATAAAAGTTAGCATAGGATTAAAAACCAGGAACAAAAAATCAAAACTTGTACTCAGCAGATTATATGAACTTCCATATTCTAAATAACTAACTTCCTAAAGTATATCAGTCAAACTCCTAACTATTAAAATCCGAACTCCCTAACAGCTGCTAGTACGAACTCCCAGTTTTATCTACTACAAACCACACGGATCTGCTCATGTGATCTCATTTTTCTTTTGTGGTACACCCGCCTTATGCGAAGAAAAATATGAAGGAAATAAAAAAAGCATACCATTGAAGCTAATGTCTCTGCAGTTTCTGCCATATGCTGTGTTTGGATGCAGTTCTGAACCTGTTGTACAAAAATATGCAGGTCTTGATGTTCTTTTACAAAACCCTTCTTCAGCACATGGTTCATGCTTTCGCTTCTTTGAGTTGATGTCATTCGAGCACAGAATACTTCCTTCCAATAGGCAGATACCCAAGATCTCCTTTCATCCCACAAATTTAGCATCACGTTGACATCTTGGAGGCCATATTTCTCGACCAACTCATGCCAGGCAGCTTCAAATTCAGTTGGCATCAACGGATGGTTCAGGACCGCAGCAAGCTGTTCTTTCAGGTCAGGGAACAATGTGTAAAGTTCTTTCAGAGCAACTTTATGCTTTCTCATTATGTGCCACCTGCACCACTTATGCAGAGAACGCACGAAAATCTTGGGTATCGCCGTCGCCATTGCTGGGCACTGATCTGTAGATGGTTTATTTTTTATATTAGAATGGGAACACAATGCATGCTTTTATTTTCACGACGTGGGAAAGCACAAACCTGTTAGTATAACCATAGGCTGCTTGCCTCGCATGCACCTCAAGAATGTGCTGAATACCCACTTGAAAGAGTCTTCGTCCTCGTCACCCATCAGCGCAAGAGCAAAAATACAAGACTGCAGGTGATTGTTGGCCCCAACAAACACTGCTAGTGGCATGTGGAGTTTGTTAGTCTTGTATGTTGTATCAAAGGTTACGCAGTCACCAAAATCTACATCCAACTCTGGAAATCCAAGGAGAAAGAGGCCGTCCAAACCATTGAAGATATCAAGAATGTCCTCCATCAGGAGCAGGAGTCCGCTCAAGCTTTGCAGCAGCAGGCCAAGAGTGACGGCCAGAAGATGTCAGAGCTGAAGGAGTCCATGGAGGCACAGTGCAACGAGCTCGCAGCACTGAGAGAAGGCAATCAAAAGCTGATCCAGGCCAACTCCCAGGCATCTACTGAGCTGTCTGAGCTTCGCCGTCTTAACCAGGAAGGTTTCGCCGAGGTTGAGGCTGCTTGTGAGTTAGCGACGACGCGAGTGAGGCGGCTGAGTCTGCCCACCGAAGCTCCGGTGCTGGAACCACAGCGCCAGAGTCTGCCCCTCGTCGCAAGATTCATCAGGGGAGTGGCCGCTGATCTCCGGTCTTTCAAGAACAAGATGGTCACCCAGCTTGTGAATGACAAGCACGAGACGAGCAAGGTGACGGCGGCCTTGGTGATGGCGTCCTTCAGGGAGGCCAATCCTGGCGTTGCCTTGCCAGATTTCTCGACCTCGTCTCCTTCCAGGACTTCTCTCCACGCGGTGTCGGCTCCCGCGACTGCACTTGCCATGAGGAAATTCCCGCCTCACTAGTTGTCCTGCACCATGTTTGGGCACTTCGTGCCCCAAATAAACTTTGCGTCAGATCTCATGTATCAGCTTATTAAAACTTGCTTGTAATAGGCTAGAACTTGCTATGCTACTCTAGTTCTCGGGTTGCTTTTATTTGTCTTTAGCATGTCTTTACTTTTCTCCACGTCCTTGAGGAACCTTCAAGGATGTAAGCTTACCCGCGAGGCCCTGATAGGTCAGGCATGCGCTCGCGAGCCCTACCGATTCCCAAAAAGCCGCTCACTCTGTTGGCACGCATGTCCCCGGGGTGTATCAGGTCTGTGCACCGCTTTTTACCCCCGGGAGAGTCGATACCCCATGAGTGCTCGCACGATGGTCGAGCCTTACCTTTCTAGTTCCGCACATGTTCTGCTACCCGAGAAGAAGATAGCATGTATGACAGAAACATGTTTGAGGGCAACTTATCTTTTATTCATCATGGAAGTTCTTGAACGACAACGGACCACTTCAGGGTACATCTTGCGGCAACACGGTTCTTCCGGGTACACAGCACGAATTGCTTCAACGACTCTTGCGGGGGGGGAGGTTAGCAGCATCTTCCATCCTGGCACATCGGTCAGCTATGTCCCACAAGTCCTCCAGGGTGTCCACAACGCGAATACTCATCTTTTCGCGCATCTTGGAGTTGCGGACGTTGACGTGGAAACCGGCGATGACGGAAACCTCGCAGAGGTATTTCGGGGTAATGCGGTTGACGACGCCCCGGAACCTCCAGATGTAGTGACGCAGCATCTCCTCCGCTTCTTGCTCTGAGTGATAGAGGTCAGAGACGGTTGCCGGGTATGGCGTGCAGCAGGTCTTGAGGTGCTGGCTGGCCTGGCCTTCCATGTCCTCCCGTGAGCGACGCCTGGGGTTGGAGCTCTAGCCAGCACCTTCTTTAGGAAATTCCATGGGCCGTTTGCCATGGGGGTCCTCAGGCTATTCCTCTGCTGGAAGTAGTGGCTCGGGGACGGCAGCGCCGAGGTCGATGGTCGGGGCAGGACTCGTGGGAGCGTGGCATTGGAGACCGTAGTCCAACAGGTTTTCCAAGCTGTTGATCCATGCCTTCGCACGGGGATCATTCTTGCACTGATCTGGCGGGAAGGAGAGAAGCGCCCGGGCCACGCCCAGAGCTTCCTCTAGCCCCCAGCCCTTCCGCGATGCCTGGCACGCTTGCTCTCCAAAGACCTCCCGAGTTCCCGACATGACTCTTGCTTGTGACTGAGGCAGCTGCTCGCCTAGCCCCGAGGAGACGGCGGTTCCTGGAGCGGATCCGGTCGCAGATGAGGAGCTTGAGGCAGTTCTTGACGATCTTGCCGTAGATCGCGAGCCAGAAGAGGAACTTGACGACGAGCTTGTTTCTGAAGAAGAGGAGCCTGACGTAGACTCCAAGGTTGTCAACGATGAGCTTGCCGCCGCGGCTGATGTAGGCGAATCCAGCGCTTGCGCCCCCTACCTGGCGCGCCAGATGTCGTGTCTCGATGCACGGACACCGGGAGTATAGGATACCCCCTTTTAGGTTCGGCACGGGGCGCGAAGGAGGCTGAGAATCGTCTTCTCGGGCGGAGTCTAGATCAAGCTCTTCTCTCCACGATCAAAGCATGCAACCAAAGGGACACAAGGAGCTACCCAGGTTCAGGCCGCCCGGAGGCTAAAAGCCCTACTCCTGCATGTCTGGATTGATGGGTTCTTCATAGTGTAGCTTACAATGGAACCTCCCTGATGGGGTACCCGGAAGGGTTTTGGTTGGAGGTAGAAGAAGGACAGATCCTGACCCGGAGGAGATCACCTTCCCCTCTACCATCGCAGCCCTAGTCTAGTCTTGCTCTGGTTGAACTTGTGCCTTGGTTCGACCTTGTATTCCTCCTCCCCCTCCTCCGTGCCTTGGTCCTCCTTTTATAGGCTAAGGGGTTGCCACAGGGTCACGTGAGGGGCATGAGGGACCTTCGGGTGAAGGACCCTCCTCATCTAGTTTAGGAGGAGACGTGGCCTCTCCTCAGCCTAGCGTCTCCTTTGGGTTAGGTGGGAGCGTCCGCCTTGGGGTGGACAGGAGCTGACACCTCCACGGGATGTGCTTCCCGCCCGTGCTGCCTTCGCCTTGCTTCCCAAGTCTTCCGCGGTGAGGTGGAGAGCTTATCCACAGGGACGTGGGGATGTACCCGAGAGGGAGCCTGGCCTCCTGCCGGGAACTCGGGCTCTCGGTCCTTCCTAGCCTTCTTGCTTGGTTCGGGGACCCGGCAGGCCCCCAGGACCGGAGCCCTTTGTCGATATAGGCCTTGCGTGTCCTGACGGTGAACCCGCCAGCTTGACTTGAGTATTGGTCTTGTCCATCTTCATCTTGGCCCACATGGGGTGGACCCACTTTGGCAACACTAGCGGAACCCCATGTTCCAGTGCTGCGACATCACGCCAGAGCGGGAGTCTACCATGCTATGGTCCATTGGTGGACAAGCGCCGAGTACAAGGGGAGGCACGAAGAAGGAAGGCTAAGGAGAGCCGAGATGGATGGTGGATCACACACGCAAGGCAGCATCCCCTCGGCATCTGCAGGGCGAACGAGGTGAGAAAAAGTTTTCCCCTAACCTTGCTCATCATGTTGTTCCTTATTCCGCAAATGCGTCCCTCTTGATGTATCTTCGTGCTCTCTTTTGCAGGCACAAGCGCTACACGCGGAGCCCTCTCTGTTCGCGGTATGGAACAAGTTTCGCAAGAAGAAGGACAAGGTGGATGGGACGCTGACGTGGGTGAGCGATAACGCCGAGCTCAAGGACAAGGAGTACCATGCGGGGTTTGCCGAATCACATGGCAAGGCGAACCCTGAGACCGAGCCCTTTAACCTCGAGGTTGCCATGTGTGTGGGAGGCAGCCAGAAGAATGGCCGCTTGTGGATGTGTGATAGCGCCGTTGATAGTACGACCGTCCGGTCTATGAGAGAGATTAGGCGTGACAGCTCGAGCTCCTCCTCTACCATACAGTCCCGCCCGATGGCGTCGTCTAGAGCCATTGAGAAGATCCGGGTATGCTCTTCTTCCTTGGTCATCCACACTTCATTCCATGTTTTCCATTGCAACATCCATGACCTTCCGATGACACAACGCAGCTTGACTTGGAGAACGAGAGGAGACAGAGGGAGCAGGCCGAGGCCCTCATTGCTCAGCAGCAGCAGCAGCAAATGACGCAGCAGAATCAGATGATGGCGTGGTTTACACAGAGGATGACAGCCTGCGAGTCCCAGTTATCGGTAAGTTCTTGCTCATAGGACCTAAGACGAATCCTAATTCCATACACCTTACCCGCACATGCTTGATTTGCAGGCCCTTCTACCGAGTGGCACCACTCTTCCTAAGGTTGATCGACCTCCTTTTGACTTCAGCGCATGGGTAAATTGTCTTGCGTATTATGTGCCAATCTCAAAATACCACATGTCTAGTGCATATTGACTTAGACTCACCATTTTCCATCTTGTAGCTACAAGCCTCGGGTGGATCCAACAATGTGGAGCACGATAGGCAATCGTCTCAGGACGAGACCATGCAGACGCCTCCTACGGGGGACACCCCGACAACCCGCTCGCTCGCTCGCTCTTCTAGGTTTGTACTCTCATTCTAGTGACTTGTAGAATTTCACATCGTAGATCTTGTCAAAATCTAGAAAATATGATTTGTGTCTTGCCATATGACTTGTAGAGTCACCATTTTGTTGCTAGTTCCAAATTTACTTGCTATGTTCATTTACTTGTCAAAATTGTGAAAATTCTTACCATATGACTTGTAGAATCACTCTCGACATAGGACTTGTGTGAATCTCATGTCATTATTCTTGCCATATGAATTGTGATTATTCTTACCATATGAATTGTCAAAATTTACTTGCTATGTTCTAACCTATGTCAAATGACTTGTGAATCTCATGTATTTGCGTTCGAACTTGTAGGATGTGAATGAAGGATGAACTTGTCGATCTCCGGCGATGTGTTGACATGTGGAGTTGTATTATGAACATATGCACTTGTTATGCACTATTTGTGGTCATGGAGCTTGTGTATGCTCTTATTTCTAGTGTTGGAGCTCGTATGTGACTATTATGGACATATGACTTTGTTTGTGAACAATTTGTGGTGTTGGAGCACGTTTGTGATCTATTTCTGGCAATAGATCATTTCTATGATGTATTTGTGTGATATGCATGCACATTTGGTGCTGTGATGCCACTGATGTTGGCTATGATATATATATCTGCTATTTGTATTTGAAATGCAGGAATTATTGAAAAAACAGAAAAAAAGTGAAATTTACTGGGGCCTTTGCCGTGTGCAAACACACGGCAAAGAGACCTGGCTTGCTTTGCCGTGTGTATGCACACGGCAAAGGCCCCACGCGTCGCCAGCCTGTGCTCCAGGGAGGGTACCTGTGACCAGATGGTCACTTTGCCGTGCACCTTCCAAGGGCACACGGCAAAGGCAGGTCGAGCTGGGCTGGCCTAGGTAGGCTTTGCCGGGCCATATCTGGAGAAAGCACACGGCAAAGCCCCGTCCCACGGCACAGCGGAGGCACACGGCAAAGAATGTGGCACGGCAAAGGCTAATGCACACGGCAAAGAATGTGGCACGACAAAGTCTTTGCCGTGTATGGCACACGGCAAAGCCACGTGAGGGACCCACCTGGAAGACACACGGTAAACATCGGTTACACGGCAAAGGAGGGGTGGGGCCCATTGTCACGGCGCCGTCTCGCTCGGGGCGGCGTCAAGTTGCTTTTCTGTGCCGTGCACTGTAGCACCCTTGCTTAACAAAGCATAGGCGTACATGAAATGTGCGGAAGACTTGGATCATATAAGACTTGCACTTTCCAATAAAATGAAGTATCACACGAAATGTCAAAATTATTACAACGCACGCACGAATGATCCAAAAATATAATAATTTATTACAACTGCGCATAGCCAAGGCTAGCTTGAAACAAATAAAGTTCAACATTTATTCAGAGTTCACACGCAAATTAAATATAACACGGAGCTCCATCATCTCCATGTGCCACTGGCTAACATGTTGGTTGTAAGCTCGAAGACAGACGACGTCACTCCTGATCGGACGAACCTGCAACATGTAAGTTGCAGACCAGACTGTTTGGGTCAGATGCCGTTCGACTGGCTGGCAAGTGAATACTGGTGGAATATAAAATGGCAAGACTATTTCTACATGCTTATATGGCTGCTGGAGTTCAAGGCTATTGCATAAAGCAAATTTTATCCTACTTTTCATAAAGTATTTTTAATTCTCATCAACAATACGAGACACAACCCTGGAACGCATCCAGTGCCTCATTTAACCCGAGTTCACCCAGCAAGTTTTATTATGAAATTGGGATGATGAGATTTTTCCATGCACTACAATGTTCGAAGACACGCATTGTCCATAACCGGGGACACGGCTAAGACCTTAGTTTGACACACTCTGCAGAGCTGGTGCACTTTCACCACTAGACCCGATCAACCCAAACTATCCTTTACACTCATTTAGTGATAAGGAAAAGAAGAAGACCGAGACGAGACTTTTCAGAAGTATTTTCCCGTGGTACTACTAGCGAGATCACCGCCCAACTATCCCTCTACATCTTCAGATCTCACTGACCCAGGTCCACACAACATACTCCGTCAAGACAGAGCCCATATGACTAGTGGTTGCACGCTTCGGCAACAAACATGAAGTGACTTAAAATCTCGATACCCTGGGTGGCAATTCACAAGTGAGCGTAAACAAGACAGCCATAGACATGACCCATGAATAGCCACTCCACTCACATCATCCTCTATCAACCAATCCACCCAGGCAGTAAATTAATTTAGTGAAGTTTTCAATTAACACATCTACAATAAAACAATCATTTTTGCAGCATGTACTTCCACTAAATTATAATAGGTCACTATCAAGGTGGTCATATGGCTATCCTATAAGGTTTGCATAGCATAATATAATATAGTAGTACCTATCATGCATACTACTAAAATATCTACAAATGCAATAAAACAAAATAGTAGGTCATTTATGCGTGTGCAAGTTATTCAGTTGTCTTCGTATTAGTTGGGGTTGCTGCAGCACTCACAGCACGATCGGCACTCTTCACAATCTAAACAAACAACAAACACAAATTCAATACACTTCAAAAATAGCATTACAAAAATAATGTATGCATGACAAAATGCAGAGGTGACACAATTTCAAGTCAAGCAACAAATATTATTTTAGTTCTCTGGTATAAACTATATGCATGATGCTCATGTCAATTTTTAATATGTTTAATAAAATAAAACAACTTTGATTAGCTAAATACTAGTTTTTAGACATCTGTAATGAACGCTATTAAACATGACGCAAACATGCAAACTTTTGTGCCCACGGTCTTCTACACATTTTTCTGAACACTTTGATATAAAGAACATAATTTTTGGTCGTGTAAAACTCAAGTTATAGATTTTACAAGTTTTACAAAAATCTGGAAATTCTGTTGACCGGATTGACCCGGCTGGCGACGTGGCGCTGACGCGGCGATGACGCAGCGCTGACTCAGCTGCCACACGGCGGAGTCTGATTCGCCGTACCCTTCAGTTGGTGATTCTAATCTGAGCCATTGATCGATGATCCAACGGCCAAGGACGAGCAGGTCCTGGACAAGCTGCTACTCACCGGAGAAGACAACGACGACGGCGAGCTGAGACTTGGGGCGATCGTTGCCGGCGTACTGCTGCTTCTTCAGGCTTGGCAACGGCAGAAATCGGCGGAGGTGATCACGGCGAACTCAACGGCGTACTCGGTGACGTTTCCGGCTGATCCGATCGAAGGCGGCGACTGCTTCCCGAGCTGCTGTACCGGCGGCGCTCCGGCGACGAGAACGGGCGTCCTAGTCGACCGTTTCAAGAAAAGAAAATTTTAGGAGGTGCGGAAAAGCGACGGTGAAAAGATTGACAAGGCTAGAGAGGTTAGAACTGTGCGAGGCGGCCGCGGCAAGCTTCGAACCTCGTCAATGGCGGCGGCGGCGGTAGATCGATCTCGACCCGAAATTTGGGCAGCCTGGTGGCCGGTTTTTGGGGAGAGTCGGGGGAAAAGGTGCGTAGGGTTCTAGGGTTTATATACCCTAAGTTTCTTGCCAAACGGATAAACGTATCGGGAGAAATCGAAGATTTGGTGGTCAGCTCGAACTGAAACGAACTCGTGTGGCTGATCACCTTAGTGGGCCGAAGCTAGCTGGCTGGCTGGTCCGTTTTTTTTTTTAAAACCTTTTCCTATTTGTTTTCCCTAATAGAAGTAGCTATACAACTCCAAAATGAGTACAATAAAATACAGGAAAAATCCTGTGAGCTGTAATTACATAAATAAAATTACTTAGCATAGTTTGCTTGTGAAAGTATAATATAATATGGTTTTGTACTTATATTGTACATATACATTGTTAATTCAATTTAAAACCAATGCACTTTAAAAGAAATGCAACAAACAAAATGCAGATGATGCATGCCATGCATGATTTTCAAAATTTATTTTTATCCAAACAAAAGTTTTTAAAATCTTAGTGATTTTTTAACATTCCAAAATCTTGGGATGTTACAGACTACCACCCTTAAAAAGAATCTCGTCCTCGAGATTCAAAAAGGCTAGAAAGAAAGATAGGTTTGGGCAACTGGGTTTAGATTATCTCGGTGGCTACCACCCTTAAAAAAGACTCTTCTAAATAGTCTAGAACTCTTATCTTCATCTCTTTATCATTCTTACTTTTCTGGTATATCATGTACCAGCTCCTTGTTGGTATTTGGGGTCTTGAATCCTTAAGTAGAACTTTCCTTCACGGTATACCAACAAATGACTTGACACTGAAGGATCACTATGTTGTTAACTCAACATACCAAGGTGAGAGGATTCAACAAAATCCCGATTAACACAAATCACTTATGCTCTCTGCAACTTCATCTTCTCAGCTTCCAGCTTCCATGCGGCTAACGTAACTCTCATGGTAGGCAAAAACTTCCATTGCAGGATACCTCCAAAACTTGGTTTGTGTTTATCCTCACCGTATATCATACGTTTCGGCAACACTTGCCTCACATAGGGTTATATATCTTACCATTCTAGGGTTTAGGATCAATATCGTTGCCTCTCGACTAGGGTTCAAGGTACACATGATTCATCTACCCAACATAATGAGTGTGAATAATAGGAGTAGTAGGAGTGGTGATTAATCCATCCTGCACCCATATCATTTTCCCCACATGCAAATAGGTAACTCACGCAATCTAACACTCGGTCAAACCTCACTTATCTCACAGAATGTTTCCAACCTGTAAGACAAACCTGAACTAAACTATCAGTCCTCAAGCTAGTTGGTTGCGTAAACACTTATACAGCACTGGCTTGATAGTCATAGATTCCTCATCGATCATTCTTCTGGTGCAATAAGCTCTCCATGATGTCTTAGCTTATTTAACTTAGACTCCACATTTCTATCTTTATTTGCTGATTCACTAGTTGCTCCTTAGGATAGATTGCACTGAGTAGAAATGTGATTGGTCATGACATTCCTTGGATGAATATCCCATTTCTTCGTAAACTTGGCAGGCTCGAGGTTTTGTGACAACAACTTCTTTGAACTTCTCGTTATCATGGTATGTCCATGGTTGGTTGTTGTTTTGGGTGGCCAGGTTCTAGAACGTCAGTTGAATCAACAGAGCTTGGGTTTAGCATGAATGAGTAGAGACAGAAAGATTTAGAAAAAAGTTTCTACCCACACAATCAATCAAATAACAACACATCACAAGACAAGCAAGCAAACACATAACCGCCCATATTTTATAAATTTCGAAATTTATAGTTTTGAAAACACCACTAATACGATATAGGTTCTAAAGCAAGCGTACTAGTACTGCCATACCACATTTTGATAGGTCAATACTCAAACGAATGAATGCTAATAAGGATGTAAAAGATGGTCAATCTAATCACTTCTGAAAAGTCCCTTGCGGGTCCTAGCACCCTGATGTCTACGTGTGCTTCTATTCTTGTAGACAGTGTTGGGCCTCCAAGAGCAGAGGTTTGTAGAACAGCAGCAAGTTTCCCTTAAGTGAATCACCCAAGGTTTATCGAACTCAGGGAGGTAGAGGTCAAAGATATTCCTCTTAAGCAACCCTGCAATTAAGATACAAGAAGTCTCTTGTGTCCCCAACACACCCAATACACTTGTCAGATGTATAGGTGCACTAGTTCGGCGAAGAGATAGTGAAATACAAGTGATAGGGATGATTATAAGTAGTAACTGCAATCTAAAATAAAGATGGCAGCAAGCAAACATGAGACAAACTTGAGAGCAAACGGTGTTTCAATGCTTGGAAATAAGGCCTAGGGATCATACTTTCACTAGTGGACACTCTCAATAATGATCTCATAACTGAATAAGTAAAAGCTACTCTTAAACACTCTCTTGTTGGATAACAAACACCATTCATTGTGTAGGGCTACAAAAGCACACCTCAAACCGGAGTAAACAAGCGCCACAACGTCATAAAGGAATCACACACGGTGCACACACTGTCACCTTTACACCGTGGAGAGTACCGGAGTTCATATTAAAGTAACCTCTGGAGTGCATAATAGATAAAGAGTAACATCTACATATTCAACTAGATTAGCACAACTGAACACAAGTAAATACTACTCGGGATTATTCTCCTTCTTGATAACACAAGAGTACTACGTGTAGGGCTGCAAAAGCACTCCTCAAAGTCTGAGTAAACAAACACCACAGTTCCCAAGAATAAGCCATGATAAATGTCTAAATTATTCATAGAGTCACACAAGTACCCACACTGTCACCTTGATACCGTGTTGTCACAATGACTCCAGAAACTAGACAAAATCACTTGAGTAGCATAAATATTATTAATGTATTCAGCGATACTAGCAATACACATGATCACATAAAGATCACACCATGGGAGAGAGAGATGAACCACATAGCTACCGGTAGAGCCCTCAGCCTCGGGGGAGAACTACTCCCTCCTCATCATGGGAGTCAGCAGCGGCGATGAAATGGCGGTGGTGTCGATGGAGATGACTCCGGGGGCAATTCCCCGTCCCGGCGGCGTGCCGGAACAGAGATTCTGTCCCCCGAAACTTGACGTCGATGGCGGCGGAGCTGCGGAACGCTTCGTGGAATATGGCTTGGTGTTTTAGGGTTTTCGCGTCTGAGGCAATATATAGGCGAAGGGGCGACGTCGGTGGAGCCCCGAGGGGCCCACACCACCAGCTGGCGCGGCAGGGGGCCCACCCGCGCCGGTGTGGTTTGGCCACCTCGGCGCCCTCCTTCGTCTCTCCTTCGGACTCCGTGACGGCGCTGGAAAAATAGGGACGTGGCCTTTTGTTTCGTGCAATTCCGAGAATATTCGCAGAAGTACTTTTCTGAAACCAAAAACAGCAGAAAACAGGGAACTGGCACTGTGGCATCTTGTTAATAGGTTAGTCCCAGAAAATGCATAAAAGTGATATGAAGTGTATATAAAACATGTAGCAAATGGTATAATATAAGCATGGAACATCAGAAATTATATACGTTGGAGACGTATCAAGCATCCCCAAGCTTAGTTCTACTCGTCCTCGAGTAGGTAAAACGATAACAACAAATAATTTCTGAGGAGACATGCTTTCACACAATCTTGATCAATATATTGCAAGGCTCATGTCATGAATGAAGTGACTCAAAGCAATGTCTATAGTTTGCTAACAAATAGATAAAGAGTAAACAATGAATCATATAAGCAAAAACTTTTCATGAATAGTACTTTCAAGACAAGCATCAAAAAGTTTTGCATAAGAGGTAACTCATAAAGCAATAGATTCAAAGTAAAAGGCATTGAAGCAACACAAAGGATGATTAAGTTTCAGCATTGCTTTCAACTTGTAACATGTATATCTCATGGATAGTTGTCAACATAAAGCAATATAACAAGTGCAATAAGTAAACATGTAAGAATCAATGCACACAAAGTTGACACAAGTGTTTGCTTCTAAGATAGAAAGGAGTAGGTAAACTGACTCAACATAAAGTAAAAGATAGGCCCTTCGCAGAGGGAAGCAGGGATTAAATCATGTGCTAGAGCTTTTTAAGTTTTCGAAAGCATATAGAGAGCACAAAATAAGTATTTGAGAGGTGTTTGTTGTTGTCAACGAATGGTAGTGGGCACTCTAACCCCCTTGTCAACCAGACTTTCAAGAGCGGCTCCCATGAAGGACGTTATCTCTACCAGCAAGGTAGATCATCCCTCTTCTCTTTTGTTTACACATGTATTTTAGTTTCTTTATAGATGACACTCCTCCCAACCTTTTGCTTACACAAGCCATGGCTAACCGAATCCTCGGGTGCCTTCCAACATTCACATACCATGGAGGAGTGTCTATTTGCAAATTAAGTTGCTTACTGATAAATCAGGGCAAAACATGTGAAGAGAATTATTAATGAAAGTTGTAATTAATTGGGGCTGGGCACCCCGTTGCCAGCTCTTTTTGCAAATTATTGGATAAGCGGATGTATATGCCACTAGTCCATTGAAAGTCTGAAAGTGACAAGATTGAAAGATAAAACACCACATACTTCCTCATGAGCTATAAAACATTGACACAAATAAGGAGTAATAAAGTTTTGAATAGTTTAAAGGTAGCACATGAAATATTTACTTGGAATGGCAGGAAATACCACATAGTAGGTAGGTATGGTGGACACAAATGGCATGGGTTTTGGCTCAAGTTTTGGATGCACGAGAAGCATTCCCTCTCAGTACAGAGTTTAGGCTAGCAAGGTTGTTTGAAGCAAACACAAGTATAAACCGGTACAGCAAGAATCACATAAAAACATATTGCAAGTATTATAAGACTCTACACTGTCTTCCTTGTTGCTCAAACATTTTACCAGAAAATATCTAGACCTTAGAGAGAACAAATATGCATCCCAAGTCTCAACAAGCTCTACGGTAGTTCTCCACTACTAGGCTTTAACTACATGATGCAAGAGCTTAAACATGATCTACTTGAGAGCTCAAAACAATTGCAAAGCATCAAATCGAAACAAGACAATGATCTACAAGAATGCATATGTCTTTTCCAATACCAACTACTACATGTAGCATTTTCTTTCTTCCAAACAAACACCAATCAATTTATTTAAACATAAACTCTCCAAATGATAATATAATGCAGCAAGAGAGTATTTATAAACAAGTGCTAACAGCTCGAAGAGATGCATGAAAAACAGGAGCTAAAAGCACTGCAGTAGCTAGTTAAGAATACTCAACAAATATAAGTGAAGAACATGAGTATTCACATGAAAAAGCGGAGCGTGTCTCTCTCCCACACAAGGATTGCTAGGATCCGAATTTATTCAAACAAAACAAAAATAAAAGCACACAGACGCTCCAAGTAAAGCGCATAAGATGTGAAAGAATTAAAATATAGTTTCACTAGAGATGACCTGATAAGTTGTTGATGAAGAAGGGGATGCCTTGGGCATCCCCAAGCTTAGACGCTTGAGTCTCTCTGAATATGGTTGGGATGAACCACGGGGGCATCCCCAAGCTTAGGCTTTTCACTCTTCTTGATCACATAATATCACCCTTCTCGCTTGATCCTTGAAAACTTCCTTCACACCAAACTCAAGACAGTTCTCATTAGAGGGTTAGTGCATAATCAAAAATTCTCATATTCTGTAATGATACAATCAATCCCAAAGCTTCTGGACATTAGCTACAGCCACCAATGCTTTGTGGAGCAAAGAAATCCACACAAACACGTAAAAGAGCGAATGCAAAACAAAAGGCAGAATCTGTCAAAAACAGAACAGTCTGGAATGACGAATTTTTTCGAGGCACTTAAGTTGCTCAGATGGATCTGGCCAAAATAATGAAAGTTGCGTACATATCTCAGGAAGATGCGTGATTTTTTCAGAATTTTTGAATTTTCTACAGGAGAAAGCTCAAATCGTGACAGCTAAAAATCTGTACTGCGCAGAAATCCAAATCTTGCATCAACTTTCAATATAGAACTTTACTTGGCACAACAATGCAATAAAATAAAGATACAAAGGAGTTGCTACAGAAGTAACAAAACTCCTTGACTCTCAAAGAAAAAAAAATAACAGAAAATAAAAACGATGGGTTGTCTCCCATAAGCGCTTTTCTTTAAAGCCTTTTAGCTAGGCATAGTGATTTTTATGATGCCCACATAAAGATGAGAGTTGAAACATAAAAGAGAGCATCAAGAAGCATATAAAACATGTTTAAATCTAACACTCTTTCTATGCATAGGAGTCTTGTAAGAAAACAAGTCAATGAAGAACAAAGTGACTAGCATAGAAATGCAAAACAAGTGTAACTTCAAAAATTTCAACATAAAGAGAGAAGACTTAATATTATTGTGATATATGAAATCGTGTCTCCCTCTCTCATAAGGACCAGTAGGTCTTAAAGTACCCAGCAAATAAAAGCAAATCAAGAGAAAGCTCAAAACATTCATCATAAAGAGAAGAAATTTAGTAACATGAAGATTTCTATAACCATACTTTCCTCTCTCAAAATAATTTTCAGCGGCATCATGAATAAACTCAACAATATAGCTATCACATAAGCATTCTTATCATGATCCACATGCATAAAAGTATCATTACTCTCCACATAAGCATGAACATTATCATTAGTAATAGTGAGAGTAAAAGTATCACATCCATCATTGTAATCATCATAAAAGGAGGCATAGAATAATCATAATGAATTTTATCCTCAATAGTAGATGGACTGAAAATATCATATTCATCATTGTAAACATCATATATAGGAGGCATATCATAATCAACATAAACTATATCCTCAATAGTAGGTGGACTGAAAATATCACAATGATTATAATCATCATATATTGGAGGCAAAGTATCATCAAAGCAAATTTCCTCCTTAAAGCTTGGGGGACTAAAAATATCATATTCATCACAACTAGCTTCCCCAAGCTTAGACTTTTCCATAGCATTAGCAATAATGGTGTTCAAAGAATTTATAGTAATACCATTGCTACCATCATGCAAACAAGCCTCCATAGGTTTTTTAATTTTCTCTTCAAAAGCATCATGTCCTAATTCAATATAAAGTTCATAAAGATCTCTAATTTTTTTGTTGTTTTCCATTAAGCCTAACTAGTGAAAATAAAAACAAGAAACAAAAAGAAATAATTGCAGAATCTAAAGGAGATACCTTCCAACGCTTACCTCCCCGGCAACGGCGCCAGAAAATAGCTTGATGTCTACGCACGCTTCTATTCTTGTAGACAGTGTTGGGCCTCCAAGAGCAGAGGTTTGTAGAACAGCAGCAAGTTTCCCTTAAGTGAATCACCCAAGGTTTATCGAACTCAG